>JAOXYA010054138.1:0-12094 GCA_028565675.1 Sorex palustris | reverse complement strand
TGATCACATTCAATATTACAACAAAAGACCCAACATTATTATTTGGAATTTTCCCCAACATTCAGACCTGCCAAAAAAGACATCATTAGATAATTTGTTTTCTATTGTTGATTACGAAGAACATATGATGTTGTGTGGCCGCAATAGCAGCTACACGAATTTGGATTTCTGATATTTTAGTAATAAACCTAGAGGGATTACCGCCAGAAGCCCCTGGGTTCCAAGATCGGTTTGTGTGCCTCTGGCATCATGGTCGTTCAGAAGCCGGAGGAGGCGTTTGAGGGTGGCAAGCTGGAGTATTGTCATGGAGAGGAGCAGGGCTGATTCCACCCCGCATCCCATGAGGCCCCTCATGCTTCATCAATGCAGTCTCATACCTGGCTGTTCATTAGGCTCTAAAAGATGCAGGCCACTGTGCCCCCGCAAAGGGGGACAGGCAGAGGGACAGACACCCTTCCCTTCCCAGGGCGGCATAGCACCATAGTTAAATGCACAGTCCAGATGCATTTCGGTCGGGCATTATATTTTGCTCAGATTTTCCCACCACCATTTAAGCCTGTAAAACAGTGATTTCAAGCACCTTTGGTGGGTGCATTAAACTTTGCAAATGCTTTAACCTTTACACAAATTGTTTCCCAAAGATTTCAGGATGTCTTTTTAAAAACTAATAGCTAAGGTGTATCCTGACTTGATATTTTGGTAAATTGGGCAAAGTCTCTATAACTTACACAACTGAAAACCAGAGAAACTCTCTTTCTCTGATTGATGAAATTCAAAGATGCAACCAAGCTCTCAAACATCCTAATGAGTGTGACCAGGGCTATTTAGAACACAGGAAGTACAGCCTGTAAAAACTGCGACACCTGAAATAAAAACAATACATACTAATAAGCCAGTTTAGCTCAGATTTGTTCTTTTAGTTCAATTCCTTTAAAATGGGACACTTTTATAGTAAGAGAAATTCTATTTGGTTTAATCTGCAATGTCCTTTGCATCTCCTTTCTTAACTTAGGGAAGGTTGGACACCATTATGATTCCTCTAGATTGTGTTTTTTTTTCACCTATGAACATTTATCTTTAGGGTCATTTGTGGTCAAATTGAGGTGAACAAAACCTTGGCTCTTCTACAACAACCTGTGAATGACAATTTGCAAAGTACTGAAAAGAGTGTCAAGGAAAACTTAAATTCATGTTCCTGCCCCATACGCTAAAATCTCTTCCTGCCCCTTTATCTTAGAGAGATACTAGAGAGAAAGCTGCACTTAGAGATATGTGATAGTGAAGTCAGTGACCCCCCCATGGCTTTTATGAGGCGGGGAGGAGAGGCGGTAACTTTCTCCCTATCCTTCTCTGGCACCCTGGTCAAGCTAGAGGGACAAGAACTGATAAAGTCTGTGATGAGCCCAGAGTCAGGCATAGGCCTTACCAAGGGTTTGGAGGTCCTTGTCTTATCTTTCGGAAATGAATTTCAGTAGTAGATGAGCAGTGAAGCAAAACATTTTTTTTGAATATTTTTTTAGGAAGGGTAAGGAGGGAGAGAAAGAGAGAGTAAGTCACTCAAGGGATGGAGAGAGCTCCTACACACACATTCCAGCATTAGATATGGAAACATGAAAGTGCTCATCTCAAAAGGGGAAATGCGGTTCACACATGTCCTGGGATGTATGTGCTCGGCCATGTGCGCACAAGCAGCACTTGGGTTCCAGCAACATATGCGTCCCTTCCTTTGGCACCCTTTCTTTGTTCAGGGTGGCTTTTGGAGGGTTACTCCAGTATGTCCCCATGTGGGACTTTGTAGCTAGGTAAGTTCATTGCTAAGATGGCTGCCAAGGGGTAGAGTTGGGAGTGGTCCGTGGCCTTCTTTGAAATTCTTTTCCTGGCCTTTTGTTCTTGGTGGAGCTTCTCTCAGAGGTTGGGTAGTGTGTGTGTGTGTTGGGGGGGAGGGCGCTTCTCTAAGTATGTTGCTGGCACAAGGTGAAAGTCTTATCAGGCGTTGTTTCCCCTACTCACAAGTGGGTTCTAGGTCGTTTTATTACCTCCTAGGAATTCCATTGCCATGGTGGCCCTTCCGTGGTGTCCACTTGCCTACATCAATGGAGCTGTTTGGAGATATTTGAACATCAGAAGTCTGGTCTCACCTTGGAGCCATGAGGAATAACTCAGGTTGAAGAACACCAGGAATGTTTGGGGTCTGCACAGAGGGGCTGAGGGGTTAGTTCTTGTGTCTGTGACATGGAGTCCTGCTACTGCCTCTGGTGCAACTTCACTGTTGTAATTACCGGGCAGTTAGTTATTGTGCCTGTTCTGCTCAGTGGCACCTCCTAACTAGCAGTAGTCTTTGGAAATTCAGATAAGTTCAGATGCTCCAAGCTATTCTGTGAGGAAGGATTCACTATCGCAGGAATGAGCACTGTCACTGTCCTCCCGTTGTTCATCGATTTGCTCGAGTGGGCCCAGTAACGTCTCCATTGGAGACTTTGTTGTTACTGTGTTTGGCATATCGAATACATCATGGGTAGCTTGCCAGGCTTCACCGTGAGGATGAGATACTCTCGGTAGCTTGCCAGGCTCTCCTAGAGGGGTGGAGGAATTGAACTCGGGTCGGCTATGTTGGCTGCGTACAAGGCAAACGCCCTACTGCTGTGCTATCGCTCCAGCAGGAATGAGCATTACAACAGAATTCAAGATGCCTTTGCATGAAGGATCCTCCTTAACAGAGACCAAAGCAATCCGCTCTGTCCAAGATGGAATTTGTGCTAGAGACTAGCAGTGGGCCACGAGGAGTTCAAGTTGATGTGCAGAGATAAACAAAGTAGAAGGGCTATTAGAAATTAGCAGGGACCTATTGATTCATTGAGATTGCCCAGGGACAGTAGTGTGTGCATCGAATTTCCTGGTCTTGATCACTAAAAACAAACAATTCATGAAAATATTTTCATTTTTTTGACTTTAGATTTCAGTTTTGTTTCACACTGCCTTCAGCTTTCCCTTTATACTTACTGCAACCAAAGGATCTGCACAGCAGGCCAAATGGAGCATGTGAGAATACATGGGAAATTTCCTCTCACATTTTCGGAGGAGGAAATGAAAGAAATGAAAAGCGCAATCTGTGTGTAGGAGGGGATGTAGGCAGGGAAGTTTGTGCTTAATGATCCTAGTCTGGTCCATGAAATAGGTTATCTGTTTCTAAGCACGGCTAACTCAAGATTCGAGAGTGATAGCGAATCCTGAAAGAACCCATTCGGACAACGTTTTAATGGATGATTGCCTTTGTTGCCTCACAGTGGGTTCAGCAGAGATAGTACTCGAGAGTATCAATTTGCCGGGACTGAGTCATGATACTCTTGATTCTATTCAGCAGCACTCAGCTGCTAGGGGTGTAGGAAAAAGGAAAGCAGAGAGAGAAGTTGGCAATGATAGGAAAAATTTTCATGGCCAGGAAACCAATTTTATTTTCCCTTTTATTCTCCAAATTCCACTAATTGAAATGCATCTTTTAATGCTGCAAGGATTGGCGCATTCTTGCATTCTCTGAAACTCTTCTGATTAGCTCTTAACTGAAAGTGAATGCCCAGGAGAGGAGAAGGAGTCTGCATTGTTATAAACAATGTTCTCCCTCAAAGAAGCAAGAAAAATCCTTTCTTTCTTTCAAGTCTCAGAAAAGGTCAGGAGGGGCCTCTTAAAGCTAATACTGTATTTAGGACTAGGGAACTTAATGTAGCCCAGGATTCACATAGGTACTGCCTCTGATAGTTCTGTCCAGATTCTGGATCTGTGAGCTAGGTGGAGCATGGAGACTTGGTTTTTTTTCTGTCTTGCTTTAATCTAGTCTTAGTAATATCAGAATAAATAGAGGCATAAAATTCTTTAATCCCATCTAAACTGAGAGAACAATAAGTTTACATGTGATCAAACAGAAAGTGATTGTACTGAAGATATTAAGAGTTAATTATTCCCATAGAAACACCATCACCACTATTGGATCTCTTAAAAACTTAGTAGGGTATTGTCTTAAATTTTGCTTTTTTTTTTTAAATGTTGTGTTCTCTGGTCTGCATTTCAAGTTTCTCCATAACATTTGATGTCAGAGGACTGCTTAAGATAGATTATTGTTTATTTACATAGAAAAATAAACCAGTACACGTGTTTTTTTATTTGTTTGTTTTTGGATAACACACTGTCATGCTCCAGGCTTACTCCTGAATTTGCACTCAGGGGTCACTCCTGGTGAACCTTAGGGACATTATGGGATGCCAGGAATTGAGCTTGGGTTGCCTGTGTCGAAGACAAACTTCCACCCACTCTTCTGTTGCTTTAATCTCCTATATATATATATATTTTAATCATGTGGATTATGTTATTTAAATTCCAGTTATTGTTTTCAACTAACCAGAATGCTTTTATATTCATTCTGTCTCTGAGGTCTTTAACCACTAGCCTGTGGGTCAGTTCCAATCTGCAAGTAGAGTAAGGTTGAAAACCACGGGTCTGAGCAATGTTTAGCACTGCAGGTCTGTGGACTAACATGTAGACAGGTGCTGTTCCTTGGGAGTAAAAACTTTGACGTACACTCTTCTATAAATTAAGCACTCATCAGGGAAGCATTTTATAATTTGTGCAAAATATTTTAAAATAATGGGGCCAGGCATGTGGTTCAGTGGGAATGCTGCCTGCCTTATGTGTACAAGTCCTCACGGTAGGTCCGTAGAACTACTCCACAGCTTCTAGTGCAATTCTGGAATCACAGTAACTACAGTCTCAGCACATAGCAACCAGAAGTGTGACCCCATGATAGCAGAACAAAATATTATTCAAAGATTTAAGTTCCTGAGTAATTAGAGGGTTATAGTAGAACAGGAAGAAAAAAATAAAGAGATTCAAGGTATTTGAGAATGGCCCACACAGAAAAAGGGAGGTATGCAATTCAATAAATGTAAAGCATGAAATAGTACAATCTTTGTTAACATGTAAAAGACTTTTGTCGATACTAGAATAATCAGGTTTTCATGGACAAGGTGAATGTTTCCAAAGTCTCAGGAATGAGCACTAGTATTGACAGAGGCATAAGGCTGCCCCTCTCTATTCCAGAAGTTTTGTCATTCTAATAAGGTTTGAAATGTGAGCTAAACAGCCAAAGCAGAACCTCATGCACATTGAAAACGTTAGAAAAGGATTCATTTGCAAAAAAATAATGTGGCGTGACAGCCTCAAGAAAGACAGTCAGAAGAGGTAGGTTATGGCAAGACAATTCTTGATCAGAATAATGAAATGCTCTCATTTAGATGACTTAATATTTCTTAAATGGGCAATGGAGATCCAGCTCTATATCAGAATGAGACAGAGAGAACTTTTACTAACCCAATATACTTCAGTACAACTGAAAATCAGAAAATTAACCTGACAAGGAGATACAGGCTGGATAATGAGCTCCCACTCATTGCTAGGTGGTTGCTGGCTTTAGATCCACTTCACAGGTTATTTCACATCTTTATGAATGGGAGCGACCTGTCAAGTGAGGTGAGTCCACCTATATCCCAGATTGCTCTTCAGAGTCCTGTGTTTGAGAGATAAAGCTATCATGGAGTGGGGATGGTACCTGGCAGATGGTTTTATGTGATCAGAGCCTGAAAGACTTTTTTTTTCTTTTTGGGTCACAGCCAGTGACGCTCAGGGGTTACTCCTGGCTTGGCACTCAGGAATTACTCCTGGCTGTGCTCGGGGGCCCATGTGGGATACTGAGAATCGAACCCGAGTTAGTCGTGTGCAAGGCAAACGCCCTACCCGCTGTACTATTGCTCCACCCAATAAGTTGTTCCTCCCCTTTTAAAACTGTAACTGCTTTGTCCTCATAATGCCACACAGTCTCAGACATGGGCTGCTGCCCTGTCCATCACTCCATCACATTTCCTCCCTTCATCTTTTCAGGCCTTCCCTTGGCTTCACCTCACTCAGTGCACTCATCATTCTTAGCCTATTTTAAAGAAATATATCTCAGCTGAACTTGAAAGACTATCCTGGTGGTACAATTTTTTTGTGAATCTACCCATCATCTTGGGTGGGGTTAACTGATCCAGGGAGGGCAGCTAGGGTGAAAGGATATGTTCCTTTCTGTATTCTATATTCCTGCTGTATAGATCTTCAACACTCACTGACCCCCGAAAGTCCTGTGTGATGTGTGAATGTGTTGCAGTACTTTCTGAGGCTAGGCCTCGAGCCCTTCTTAGGTAACTCCTTATTCTCATGAGTTGAGGTAAATTTGAGAGCCCTAACTCTTGAGACCCAAGATCTAAACCACCTATGCAGACTTCAAATAAGGACTTTGACTACAGTCCATAAATCGTCAACTGATATTAATTTTATAAGATATAAAGAAATGCTTTACTGTTAGAGGACCTTTTCATGGCTAAAAGTCTATCTGATTCCACTTAAAGATCTCCAATGGAAGAATTTATTAAATAAACTATGTTGTAGGAAGGTATATATTTTTTGGCAATAGTCTGTTGTTTCTTAATCATATCATAGTTTCCTGTATTACGTTGAAAAGACCCAGGACCAGTGACCAAAATCTTTCTTATTTTTTCTTAAATCCCAGGGAACTCCCTTATGTCTTTGAGTTTCAATTTCTCCACGTACATCTTTATTGTCAGGATAAATAAGCTCTAAGTTGTTCTTGTAACTCAAATATTTTTGTATACTCAACCACGAGAACTCTTAATCAGTGGAAGATCATAAAATAGATTCTTTGCAAGATAAAGTGTATAGGACCCCCATGAACTCTCCCTTATCCTCTTGGAATGAGGAGAAAATTCTGACATACTTTTATTGTTTTTGGTTTTGGGGCCACAACTTAGAAGTGCTCAGAGATTAGTCCTGGTTCTGTGCTCAGAGATCACTCCTGGTGGGCTCTGGGGATTGTATAGGATGTTGGGGAATAGAATTCAGTTTGACCACAAGGAAAACAATGCCCTACTCTTGGTACTAATAGCTTGGGTCCCCTGACTAATACACTTTAAAAAGAGGATATAAAAAAAAACTACCACTGTGGGGACAATTTTAGTATAAGTATTATTTTCTTTGGAAGAATAAAGCATGTAACCATTAAAAAGTGAATAATCAGTATCTAAAAACTTACAGTTATAAACAAAAGAGCAATTTAATATTAGAACCAAACAAGATTCAATATTAAGAAGTTATTGGAAGGAAAACTATTTCATATGGTTTACTAGGACAATAATTGCAAGTAACATTAAGTACATTCAATATGCTAAGAGGTTAAAGAAAAATATGGTAGGAATTATTCCCTCTCTTCAAAAATTGAAGTTCAAAAGAGTCATATTGATCTTTAAACAGTGATTAAATTCAAAACAGCAATTTTGGATTTAATAGATAGTCATGTTATTCTGCACAGAATCTTACCTCAATGTACACTAGCATACTTCCTAGCTTTAGTAAAAATAGATTAAAATAGAAGATAGACACCAGATCTTCCAATATTTGTACTATCTTCGAGATGAAACAGTGAGTCTATATCTCATAAATCTGTTTCCAATTTGTTTCTCTGGACATAGTTCAAGTAGAACAACCAATTTATTTATGTCAGCCCTTGCTCTTTTCAGTGACCTCTTTTTGAGCAATGTGTTTGATGAAGAGGTTGTTTAGCAAACAATAACAGGCTACAGAAATACTGACTAAGGCCTTTGCTGGACATTCACTTGCTCTTTGGCTACCCTCGAGAAAGAAGACATGGGCTAGTTCTGAAAATGACAGGTTTATGCCAGTGACCTTGGAGTATGGGTGCATACACAGAAATATAGGCCCACTTACACACTCACAGCTAGCCTTACTTGGTAAAGTGGCTTGTTGCTTCCAGGTCTGTGTCTTGTGGACGAAGATTATTATACACATATTTTAGGTCTTCGATTCCACTTAGCTCAGGCAATCCTGCATGGAGCATCTAGGAAACACAGATATACAAATAAATCCTGAATAAATGTAGATTAAATCTTAACTGGGTTAAATTTCTTTGGTTAAATCTACCAAGCACACACAAACACGCACACACACACACGCGCACACACACACACATACACACACACGCATGCACATAGACACTTGAGTACATTTATATAGTAATGCTTTTCGTTTGTAACAAGATTTAGGGGGGTGGGGGAAGGAGGTCACATCCAATGGTGCCTTGGTCTTTTCTTGTCTCTAGGTTCAGGAGTGACCCTAGGTAGTACTCAGCAGTTCATATGTGGTATTGGGGATCAAACCGAGAATATCTCTCCTCCACAGCAAACCTGGCAAGGTGCCTGTGACGTATTAGATATGCCAAATATAGTAACAGCAGTTCTCACAATGGAGATGTTACTGGGCCTGCTCGAGCAGATTGATGAACAACGGGAGGACAGTGCTACAGTGCTTTTTTCATTAGAATGTTTGAAACAAATAATTCATCGGAAATAATGTCACCAGTTAGAATGAATTTCATAAGAATTGAGTTAGGCTGCCATCTAGTGATATTTAGGCTTCTTAGGATCAGAGAATACAATCAAAGAAATTTAATAATTTTCTATGTATAAAGGACAGGCAAACAAAATAAGCAAATTGATATATATTTCCAAAATTAATGTGACACAATTTAAGACAAAAACAAGTACAAAATAATAAATTTTATTAATTATTAACATTCTTGGGCTTTTTTCCTTTCTAAAAGTGGAATCTGCATCAGGTTACCAAAAATGTCTTTTAAATGCTTTGGCAAAGTTTTCAAAGCTTTGTTATGAACCATAAGTTTTTCATCTCATTACTTTAATACTACTGTCAAAAGATAAATATTCTTTATAATCATATCTAATTTCCTTGCAAATAGATTATACTACTTGAGAAAAGGCCATGTGTATTTTCCCTAGCTTGGACACGAGATTAAGAATTGAAAGCAAACAAAGCAGATACATGATCTTCTGTTGGTCTGTATGGGAATGGGAGCAAAGAAAAAATAATGTAAAATGTCCACAGAATCCTGGAAATTCAGTAATAACTGGAGGAGCTTTAAGAAAGAATTTAATGGTATACAGGAAGCAAAGGTTTCAAAGCATCAAAGTTTGTATATACTATACAAAATAAACATGAAAATTTAATTATAAACTTTTATATTTGAAAAATTCTAGGGAATATTATATATTTATTCTTATTTACATATGATTCTTATAAGAGCAAAAAGATTGATAGGTTAGAGATATGGTACAGGTTAGCTCATGATAAGAACAAAAGAAGTAAGATTATGTTGCTGTAAAATGTATTTATTTGTATATATTAATTCACTTTATTTATTTGTTTATTCAGAATTTTAAGCGCCTGATCCCATAAAATATGCTCAACAATTTGTTAGATAGTATTCTATGCATAATTCTTCCAGTTCTTAAGGAACTTATAGTTAGTTTTAAAAAAGGACACCTATAATGTATGACATTGAATAAGCCAGATGCAAAGTATATAAGTAAAAATTTACTTTTCCCTCTATCTCTTTTTATAAACTATTGGATTCTTTTATTACACTCTAAATACTATTTTTTACAAACCCAAAAAGTCACTGATTTAGGGGATTTACAGAAGTATTTGAATTTAAGGGCACTACAGTGACATCATTTTTACAGTATGCTTTTATGTCTCTTCTTTATCTTATTCTAGCACATTCACTGGTATTCAAGCCAAAAGTACCAATACTCTCATATCAATAACTGACTTCATTTGTAGCTTGCTTATTTCATTTTTCTTGTTTATTTGGGGGATCATACAACGTGGTGCTCAGGGTTTACTGCTGGTTCTACACTTAGGGGTCACTCCTGACTGTGCTCAAGGGACCAAACAGGGTGCCCAAAAGAGATCAAACCTGGGTAGGGCACATATAAAGCAAGCATCTTACTTTCTGTACTATAGCTCCAGCCCCCATCTTAACTTAGAATTGAATAGAAATATCATCATGATCCTTGGTGGATAGTTCCCCCCCCCACCCTACTCCCACACACTTAGAGGCAAAATGTTTTATTTTGTTTATTTATTTAGGTTTGGGGGGGTCACATCCTGCCATGCTAGAGTTTAATTCTGGCTCACATTCAGGAATCAGTCCTGGCAGTATTTGGGACCATATGGGATGGCAGGAGTTTGAATTGGGGCCAGCAACTTCTAAGGCAAGCTGCCTACCTGCTTTACTCTCTCTCTCTGGACCCAAAGAAAGATTTTTTAAACATCAAAGTTCAGCATATATGGGAAGTCAACAATCGAGGATGGCTCATAGGGTATATTATGATTTAATCTAGATACCATATTCTTTATATTTGGGGCGAGTTGTAAATGGTGCTCAGAGTGCCTATGGACCTCTCTTAGCAATTATTGGTCAACCAGGCTGATAAAACAATAGGAGGTCTTGAGGTTGTGTTTTGTAGCCTTGGTTTGCATTTTTATCTGGGACAGCTAGTCAGTGCTCAGAGGCTTTCAGTGTTATACCTGGTGTTGCTTGGAAAACCATATGGAGCCAAGACTGAATCAAGGTTTGCTGCATGCAACTTAACCCCAAGTCTTGATACCTATAAATATTACTACATACTGATCAAAGACTCAAACAATTACATTCTGTTGAGTTTGTCCCCCAAACACAAAACCAATAAAAATAAATAACAAAATAGTTGAATTAAAAAAATAGACAAAAACGTTACAAGAGTTTTTTCCAAAGAAAGCATAAAATGGCCATCAGATGAGATGGCCATTCAATATTGAAATTATTCAATATCACTAATAGAAAAATTCAAACCAAGGCTACAATGATGTATCACTTCACACAGCAACAAGGATGGCCATTATCAAAAAGATGTAGAAAAAGGATGTGCACTGTCATAAAGTGGTGCATACACTATGGATAATAATATGAATTTTGACAAACTAAATACACAGAAAAGTATCTTAAAATACAGGAATCCACTTTTACAAAAAAATAGCACAGCGGTACGACATTTGCCTTGCACACAGCCAACATGGCCAACCTGAGTTCAATTCCTCCGCCTCTCTCTGAGAGCCTGGCAAGCTGCTGAGAGTATCTCCCCTGCACGGCAGAGCCTGGCAAGCTACCCGTGATGTATTCGATATGCCAGACACAGTAACAACAAAGTCTCCAATGGAGATGTTACTGGCCCGCTTGAGCAAATCGATGAACAATGGGAGGACAGTGACAGTGACAGTGATGCAAAAGAATTGATATTTTGCTGATAACATGTTTATTTTTTCTGATTTTTTTTCAATTTACTACAGTAGCATAAATGTCTTTTGGCAGATAAATGAATAAAAACATGCTTTATATTATACCACATTTTAAATATTACTTAAAAATGAAGAAAATCCTGCCATAATGAATAGCATGGATGAATGTGGAAGTTAATGGATGGACATGATATTAAATGAAATGTCAGACATAGAAGGAAAAAGCAATGTAAGTCCATTTATGAGGTATCTAAAACAAACTCATCAAGGCAGAAATTAAAATGGTAGCATAAAGGGGCAGGAGGAGGGAGTAATGAGTATTTGTTCTTCATCAGATATGAAAATTTAGTTATTGGGCCTGAAACAATAGCACAGCAGCCAACCCGGGTCTGATTCCCAGCATCCTTTATGGTCCCCCAGGCACTGCCAGGGGTAATTCCTGAGTGCAGAGCCAGAAGTAAACCCTGGGCGTCGCCGGGTGTGACCCAAAAAGCGAAAAAGAAAAAGAAAGAAAAAGAAAAGTTAGTTATATAGAAATCCTAGCAATCTACTATATAGTGTAATATGTACATATATATGTATATCAGAGAAGTACTCTATTATAGATTCCATAAAAGGGTGGATCATACATTAAGTGTTCTTATTAGAAAATAATTTTAAAATAATGCTACAATCATAATGAGTGGGTAGAAAGATATTAATGGTATTAGTCTTATAGATGTATACCTCAAATTCACAAGTTAACACATTCAGTATATATAACTTTTAATATATTGGATATACTGCAATGAAATGTTTAAAAAAGGGGTATCACTGTATCACTGTATCACTGTCATCCCAT
>JAOXYA010054121.1:0-12094 GCA_028565675.1 Sorex palustris | reverse complement strand
GAGTGGTTTGGGAGAGTCTCTTATTTAATAAGTATTTAATTTTTTAATCAAGAAATTGTTAAGAAATGTTCAGCTCCTAAATGCATTGCTGCTTGAATAAAATTTATGAATATGTGAAATCTGTATCACTGAATTTTTCATTTTTACCATTTTTTAAAAATCAAGTTCCATTTCGTGACTTGCCTTATTACCCTGTATGATTATCACACTGGTTTTAAACATCACTGAGACCAATTTAAAAAGCTTCCGTAACAGTTGCAGCCGTGGGAAGCGCAGTGCAGCAGGTGCAGCGCTGTACCTCGTGCCAGGGAGTTTCCCGCCGAGACTGCGACACTCTTTGCTATCTGTGCCTGTGTGCAAAGAGCGACTACTCGGAGGGGCGCGCTTCATTCAGTCTAACCACTACAGATCCTATCCCGTGGCTGCATCGCACACGATGTATACTATCCAAGTACACACCGGCCAGTTCTGTTCGTGCATCCAGGCGCCCTACCTGCTGCAGTATGGCTTTGTAAGCAGAGTCCACTGCCAGGGAAGCATCCCCGTCCCTCACCCCACAACCCCACAAGCCGTTTAAGATTCCCACACCCAATGCACCCGGATGAAGGCTGGGCTCGCACCCACCCCAGGCTCCTTCCTGCCTGCCCCCCCCCCCGCCCCCAGCAGCTAGAGCACGTTCAGTCACTCACAGAGCCCAGGGGCAGTGGCCACAGCACAGCACACCAAAACAACACACAAACATTCTTTCTGCAAAGCACCAAAGCATGGAAACTCTGTTATCAGAGTCACACCGTGTGGTTAAAGGGGACCGACCGAGTTTTCCTTTCTGGTAGAGGCGTGTGCTGGGGAGGGCTGCAGTGCTGAGACCAAGACTGACCGCAGGGGCCAGCAGAGGTGATGTGACAGGCGTGGCTCTATCTACAATGACCTACGACTCCGGCCCCCACACAATGAGAAGAAAACAATGTTCAATGAAATAATTTACTTTATTGAAGGGAACATGTTAAAATTCAACTCGTGGCTTTACAGTCCTGGCCACACAGTAGGAAGACGAGTCCTCTGCCCAGGGTAGGAACTCGAAGTATTACTAGGTCGGCTGGGATGCAGTGAGAGGGCATGGCGTCAATGTGTGACAACAAATAAAAATTAACCCTCATCCTCCCTCCCCCAGTCACAGGCCACCGAATGTGTTTGTGCACGTATTTATGATGTATCAGAAAATACAAATCTTACGATTTAAATGAGGGAATTTGGATGTTCTGACATGACAATTTTTTCAAGTCACAACTTACCTAATAAAATGATCCCTATGAGAGCTTCCTTCACTGCTGGTGGGAATGCTGACTGGTTCAGCCCCTTTAGAAAACAGTACGGCCGATTCTCAAAAAATTAGATATCGAGCTCCCATTTGACCCAGCAATACCACTCCACTCCTGGGAATATATCCCGGAGGAACACGATGGCCACTCAATACCTCTATTGCAAACTACAACTACAACTCTTTCCTAAAGGAAAGAGTGAGCAAAAGGGAATGCCCTGCTACAGAGGCAGGGTGAGGTGGGGTGGGGGGAGGGGAGGGGATGGGAAGGCTACTGTGATCATTGGTGGGCACTGGTGGTGGGATGGGTACTTGATCATTGTATAACTGAAACCCAACCACGTAAGTCTGTAAATCTACAACTGTACCCCATGGTATTTCACTAATAAAAATAAATAAAATGATCCCTATGAATGTTGTGTGTCAAAAAGCAATTCCCCCAGGGCCCTGGGAGGATGCCTCTGGGGGTCCATCCTCAATCACTCCAGAGGTCCTCGCTAGGCTGGAGCCAGCGTCAGCCAGTGCTGGGCAGGACATCCGCTGTGCTCGGAGGCTGGGCGCGAAGCCCACAGGTCAGCCCGGGTGGGAATTCTGGCCGCTCACCAGTGACTCCCGGCACAAATCAATGAACTACTCCTGGCTTCCGTTTCCTCCATGTAAAATGGGTTTTACTGTAGCAACATCTCCCAGGGATGCTACAAGGATTAAAAAAGTAAACAGATGAGAATTGCTGGCACACAAATCCACTGAAAGTAAAAACCCAGGGTGATGAAGTCAAGGTTAAGTTACATCCCAGGATCTGAACTCTGGTCGGGAAACTCAGGGTTAGCAGAGCCCCCGGAAGGTGCTTCTGCATCTGAATATGGGCTCTTTTGAATACCAAGGGGCCAAGCCCAACCTTTGAAAATACCTGCTTTGCATACAGCAGGGGACTGCCCATGGGCTTCCGGGGCGCGTTCTCAGGTAACCAGTCAGAAGCACAAGCTTGTAGGTAGAAAACTGGTCCCAGGCTTACCTTCTTTAACAAAAAGCTAGTCTTAGTTACTGTCCTGCTCAGTCTTCCCAAAATACGGGGCCCAGGCCCACAGCCAGCCAGGGTCCCCGAGGCTGGAGTCCTGTGTCCCACCCACACATCTCAATCCACCTCAGGCCGCAGCCAGGAGGTTCTCAGCCTCACTCCGAACTTCCAACCGAAGTCTCTCCCGGTCAGTTTACAGAGGCACTGAAGTGGCCACTCGGCCATCCCAAGGACTAAACCCAGAAAGGTCCCAGAAATTTCTGAGTGGAGGGGCGTCGGGGGCAGCAAAATCGGGCAAAGTCATGCTGGCCGCCGCAGAGGTAGAGTCCCCCAATGTGTCTACTTAAATATTTATTCAGACTTGCTCTATTGCTTTTGGATTGCCCCCTTTAAGGAAGATTTCAGCTCACTATCCCAAAGTCCCTTTCCTCACAGGTGCTTTCTTCACATTAAACAAAACACAAAGTAGGACTGGGGCGGGGGGGGGGGGGGGTGTAGATGTTACAAAACCATGGTTTTCATAGGAGCACAATTTTATTGCAGCACAACCTGAAATACTTAAATGTCTCAAAACAGAATGTTTCAACATGCCCAAATCATGTAAATAAAACAGGAAAGCATGAGAGACTGTCAAGTCTACTTCGAGGCAAGCAAAGTAACACAGGAAGTTGGGATGTACCATCCTGGGGGTCAAGATACAGTGCAGAGGGCGACAAACCTGTGCTAGACCACAGGAAAACAAATGCACCAAGAGGCAGAGATGAGGCAGAGGTCAGCTCGCCTCACAGATGTTCTGGGAGAAACGGGGGGGGGGGGGAGAAGGAGAGGGAAAATTCCCCAAGCTGTTCAGGAGGATTTACTCAAAATCAAGCCATAGGGGAGAGATAGCACAGCAGGGAGGGCGTTAGCCTTGCCTGGGACTGGTTCCCAGAATCCCATATAGTCCCCTCCCCAAGCAAGGCCAGGAGTAACGCCTGAGCTTTGCCAGATATGGCCCCCCCAAAAAAAACCCCAAACACCACCACCAACAAAAGATACATTCCGTGTCAACAGAAAGCCTTGACCTTTTAAATTCGATTAGCACATGAGATTTAATGTCTCATGAACTTCTTAAATGCTAACATAAAGCCACAGATGAGAATGCTTCTTGACCTCATCACATTATGAGAATAACAAAAATTATATAATTCCAGCCAAATCTAAACCACACGACATTAGTCCCGAATCCAAGATGTTGCTCTTCATTTAAAAAGCCTGCTCTCGGGGCTGGAGCAATAGTACAGTGGGTAGGGAGTTTGCCTTGCAAGCAGCCGACCCGGGTTTGATTCCCAGCATCCCATAGGGTCCTCCGAGCACCGCCAGAAGTAATTCCTGAATGCAGAGCCAGGAATAACCCCTGAACATCGCAGGGTGTAACCCAAAAAGAAAAAAAAAAAGAAAAAAAAAGCCTGCTCTCTGGAGAGGGGATGGGAGAGCCCCACAGCCATTCCCGCCTTCCAGGGCAGGTCAGGCCCGGCCAGGCTCCACCACCTCAGGACAGAGCCTCACAGACAGCCCAAGTGAAATATTTTGGATTTTCTGGAACGACATATCCAAACTCTCCAACACTGGGCTGGAGCAATAGCACAGCGGGTAGGGCGTTTGCCTTGCACAAGGCCAACCCCGGTTCGATCCCCAGCATCCCATATGGTCCCCCGAGCACTGCCAGGAGTAATTCCTGAGTGCAGAACCTGGAGTAACCAACCCCTGAGCATCGCTGAGTGTGACCCAAAAAGTAAAAAAGCAAAGCCAAACCAAACCAAACCAAACCAAAAAAACCCTCTCAAGCACCGACATCCCAGCAGCAGCGCCCCAGATTGGAGGGGATGCTAACAGAAGCCAACCGCGGCTGATTGATACGAAACACCGCCACAGAAGGCCGAACGAACTTGCCACCAGTGCTTGGAAGAAACCTCAGACAAAGACGTAATGTCCCCGCGGTGAGATACAACAACTTTCAAAAGTTTTCTTCTACGGAACAATCTTTGAATCCCAAGCAATGTAAAAGAAATGGCTGTGGGCCTGCTACAGGGCCAGGCCCGAGCGGTGCCTGAGGAAACGGGGACGTTGGTGGAGGGAAGGTGACAGTGGTGATGGGATTAGTGTCGCAACATGAATGCCTGCCACAAATCATCGTGAACAACTTTGTAAACCAATGTGTTTGTTAAATAAAGTCGGGGAAAGCCTGGACCACGTGGCCGGTCCGAGTGCAGAGGGAAAGACTCCTGCCTCGCACGCAGCAGACCTGGGTTCAATCCCTGGCACTGCCGGGAGTGACCCCTGAGCAATGCAGAGTGGCCCCAAAGACAAAAGCATTAAAAGCCTGGGGCACAGAGCTGGCTCTGCGGGCTGGAACTCTGGACGCATCTGCAGGCCAGAGGCCTGGCCCCATTCCGGGCCGCTCAGTTGGCCCCGTCCTCCACCAAACACAGAGTCGCCAAGTACCCCAGGAAGGGGCCCATAAACCAACGAGCTTCTCAAGAGCTTTGTGTGTTCGAGGTTATTATCTTAGATTTTAGCTTCTGACTCCAGCACCCTGGTGGCACTCATGGCAGGCTGCAATGCCCGTGTGCTTGAAGGCGCGAGTTTTCCTTCTTGGGCCCTTCCCAGATTCCAGGTCTCCTGAAGTGCCACATCCCAACCCCCCTCCCCGCCTCCTCCCTGCCCCGGGGAGCCCAGAGAGAACCTGAAGCAGCGAGCCTGGCAGCCTGGTTCCTGACCACGTCTCAGGCAGGAATGACAGCCCCCCTCTTCCCGACTACTAAGAACTACGATGCTACAGGAGGCAGGCTTTGGAGGAAGCAGGCCGGCTGGATCTGGGCATCACATTGGTCCCGGAGCACTGTGCCAAGAGTAGGCACTGGCAACTGAATATGAATGATTCTGAACATCACCAATTGTATTCAGAAAGGCAAACATGCCAAGGAGCTGGGGAGCTGGAGCAAAGGCTGGGCACACACCGTGCACGCAGGACCCCTGGGTCGGACCCTCAGTACCTCATGGTCCGGTCCTTGGGCACATCAAAACTCTGCAACGCAAAACCAAAGAACCAAGAAGAGAGAAAAAACAAAATACGACATGAAGATAAGGGAGGTAATCCCCACCCCCATTTATCTCACTTTCAGTAATAAAAATTCCATGTCAAACACAATTCTGTAACTAGAGATTCAGTTTCACTCCCCCACTTAAAAAAAAAAGAAGAAATACTCTTTCCAGGGTCTGGAGAGCCAGTACAGGAGGCAGAATGTCAGCCTTGCATGCAGCTGACCCAGGTTCAACCACTCACACCACATCTGGTCCCCCAGGCACCACCAGGAGTAAACCCAGGGCACCACCAGGTGTGACCCAAAAACCAAGCAAAAAACAACGCGTGTATCGCAGAATGAAGTGTACAGGAAGCAAATGATGGTGCTGTTTCCCCCGCTATGACCTGCAAGCAGGAACAGCAGCCGTCACGACAGACACCCCAGCACCCTCAAGATCCAGACGCTTCCTCCATCCGCATTTCCCACTCAGTACCAGTGGGGAGAGCATCATTCAGACCTCTCAGGCGCCGTTCAGTTCTGCAGGCACCTGCCCAGGCCCCCAGGGAGCTACCACCCAAGGGACACAGGCGGGGGGCCCAGGCAGGGGCAAGTGAGGAACAAGCGTGTCAACCACACACAACTACATCAGCACAGGAAGCGGCGAGAAGCAAAGAAAGCAGCAGCTTCCACCCGCTTCTCAAGTGTAAGGAAGTTTACAGTGCACGCTTTTGAGAAAACGAAACAATCCAAAACACAGCCCGTCTTGAGGGCCCCCGAGCACCACCTCGCTTTAAACTCCACCACCAGCGAGCTGCCTGCAGGCTAGTCAAGTCCTCCGATAAATCCATCCAATCAGAGTCCACGTGGGAAGCTCACAGCAGAAAAGCAGTGGCCTCATTTTCTTTCTACTCCAGCCCTGACTATCTTTTTAAAGTTATTTCATTTGGGGGCCTCCCAGGCAAGGCATTTAGGGGACGCGGGGCCCTTGGCAAGTCTCTGCCAGCTTCCATCTCCTGCAAGGGCTGGAGGATATCGGGGTGACGCTGGCCACCCGGACGGGGCTGAGGGTCTCTACAGTAGCCCTGGAGATGGACCAGTGTTGATCTTCGGGTGATGCTCGGAAGACCAGGTGTACTGGGAGCCAAAGCCAGGCACTCTGCCAGCCCTGCCCGGTCTTCCTTTAAGGTAGCCAGTCCGAGCAATCAGGGGCCAGAGAAAAAGCTGGAAGAGCTGAGCAGATGCTTTGCAGTGAGAGCCTGGATCTGAGCCCTGAGCACCAGTGGGAGTTGTAGTGCCCCTTCACTGCCAATTTTCGTGTCCCCAACTCCAAAAATGAATAAGAAAAAAGGATAACTAATCATCCAAGAGCACATCCAAAGAAGAGTTTTACACCACAGTTACTAAAGTTAAATAAATCACGGGGCCAGAGATAGTACGGAGGTAAGGCAATTACCTTGCAGCCTCCTGGCACTGCATACGGTGCCAAGGGTATCCCCAAGCACCGCCAAGGGTCACTCGCTGGGATCAGACCCCAAGCACAGCCAGCTGTGGCCAACACACACTGCCGAGGGAGGGAGCACGGGCCACCAGGAACGTCACAGGCCCCGCACCACCCACCAGAACTGTCAGGAGGGGCCCCCGGGGACTCCAGGCACCACTTGGGAGCACGTCTCTTCCCATCACGTTTCACCAGGAAACAGATTATTCGTGATAAAAGCTGGAGGAAATCTGTTCGGCTCCCCCATCGTAGAAGGTCTAGATTCACTGGTCTACCTCTCTGATTTCAGCCTAGCTCAAATAGATGTCCCCAGAGAGGGGGAAAAATGACTAATTTACAGATATTATTTACACATCAACCTTAGCAAAGCTGTGGGCTCAGGGCCAGAGCAGTCACAGTACTTGCCCAGCAAGCAGCAAACCTGGGTTGGACCCCAAGGGCTGCATTTGGTGTCCCGCGGCTCCCAGAGCAGAGCCAGGAATAAGTTCAGAGCGTAAGTGGATGCGGGCTCCCGCCCCCTACCCCGCCTCAAAACAAAACAAAACAAACACAAAAAACAACAAAAATCTGCTGGTTCGGTCCTCATCCACCTAGAGAGAAAAAATATTGACCAAAGTGGCTATTAAAATATGGGCATAAAAATGATATAATAAAATAAAATATGGACATAGGGGCCAGAGTGATAATACAGCAGGTGGGGCGTTTACTTTGCACTTGGTCAACCTGGGCTCCATCCCCAACACCCCACATGGTCCTCAAGCCTGCCAGGAGTGATCCCTGAGCACAGGACCAGGAGCTAACCCCTGAGCATCACCAGGTGTAATTCCGAAAACACAGAACAGAAAAATGAAATCTGTGCTTAAATGTTTGGCTGGAGAGATGGTACAGCAGATAAGGAGCTTGCTTCGCACAAGCGTGACCCAGGTTTGATCCCTGACATCCCAGACGGTCCCCTGAGCACTGCCAGGAGAAATTTCCTAAGTGCAGAGTCAGGAGTAATCCCTGAGTATAGCCAGGTGTGACCCAAAAACAAAAGAAAAAAAAATTGGAACTCTTCCCTTCAAGACACAGTTTAAATCCCAAGTCCCCTTGAGGACACGGACTTGGTGAGTGATTTTTCACTAAGGTGTCAAGAGATGGCTTTCTCCTGCTCTCGGGAGACAGCCCTGGGAATGGCCATCACGCTCAGCAAGCCCAGAGAACTGAGTCCTGCCACCAGCGCTCGCCAGCAGAGAGCGAACCACCGTGGGACACAGCCTCTAGTCCCAGCAGCATCTTGGACCAGCACCACCTGGCTCACCCAGGGAACTGCATGAGCTACACAATGCTTACTGCTTCACACCAAGTTTGGGAAGAACAACCAGAAAACAAACAGCAGCATTTTCCAAGCTGTGGACCTGACAGATTTACAACTGACAAAAATCAATTCGAGGCACCACAGTCTAAGGAGAAAAATAAATAAATAAATAAACAAATAAATAAAAATCATTCCTAAAGCAAGTAGCTTTCTGAATACTGTTTTGAGTTTCACATACGCACTCGGAGCAGAGGCCAGAGAGGAGCTCAATGCGCTGCGTGCTCCCTGCAAGTGGAAGCCCAGGCTCCATCCCTGGCACCGCTGATGCCCCAAACACAGACTGGGATGGCCCAAAACTCGCCCCCCCCCCCCCCAAGAATCACAGCACAAGTTCGAAACCCACAGAAGTCCACTACAGGTTTAAAATGAAATGGTTCCTGAAGCAGAGGAAATCTTTGAGGGAAAGTGGTCTCAGTAAGAACCAACAAAATATAAGACCCTCTCCTCCTCTTCTTCCTCCTGCTGCACCCACAGTGCCCAGAAGCTCCATCTGAGGCACACTAGGGGGAAGGGCAGGGGCTCCCACGCGGCATACAGTACCAGGGACCCCAAGTGGACACTAGGCACTCCAGTCGTCCTCCAAGTTAGCTCGCCGGCACAAATGACGCCTTTTCTGGGCCAGAGCAATAGTACAGCAGGTCAAGCACTTGCCTTGCACACGGCCAACCAGGGTTCGGATCCTTGAGCACTGACTGTCAGGAGTAAGTCCTGAGTACCAGCAGGTAAGAATCTCTGAGCACAAATTAAGCATTTTCTATAAACTCCATCGCCAAACCAATGAAATAGAAGACATTTTACAGACATCTTTTCTGACTTAAACGTTGGGCCTGACATCAAACACAGAAGGCGTGGTAGTCTGCTCTATACTTGTAACTCTAACATGCAAAAGCATGTCATTCTCCTAACTTAGGAACGCATAGTTCACAAAATCATGTAATGAGAAAAAGATGCTTTGGGAATCTACCCACATTATTTCCTCCCACTATGACTTTTATCAATGCTAACTTTTGTCTTCAGTCTACACACACACACACACACCGCGTCAAAAAAAATCCCCACATACACGGGCCAGAGACAGGACAGCGGGTAAGGTGCTTGCTTTACTTTGGGTCCAGCCTGGGGCACGGCATATAGGCACCTCCAGGAGTGATTCCTGAGCACAGAATCAGGAGTAAGCACAGACAGGTGTGCCCCCACCCACCCAAACCAAAACCCAAACTCACACACGGCTGCTTCCTAACCACTGTCCAAGTCTCACCGAAACCACCCTGTCCAGAACACAGCAAGTGCAACTTCATCGGGCTGCACCTCAGCGTGACATGCTGTTTCCAGCAACACAAAACTCTGCAGGATGTTAACATACCAGTTTGTGATGAGTCCCCTTAGATTATTTGCTTGAACCATGATTTTCTTTTAAGTACCGTGCGTGAAACCATTTCCGACTCCTCACTTGCCAAATGTATTTTCAACCCGTCCCCCACAAACACTAAACAATGACCGATTTCCTTTATTAACTCGCGGCATTTGTGGCTTCTCCACAGCCAGACTGACCCCGCTGGCCACTCCTGCTGGCCCTGTCCTGAGAGACCAGCCTTCCTCTTCAGAACTAAGCTTTCTCCCCGGTCCTTGCACACATGCATCCACCTAAAGATTTCCACTTCAACATTCCTCACATTCTTCATGCTGTACAAAGTCGGCACTGTTTGTATAGTACTTGATAATGACGATTAAAAATAAAAATGACACACTCGGTAAAATCCAAGTACGCCTGCCTAGGGCTTGAGAGAATCAGCAAAGCTGCCCGGCTCTAAATTCAAAAGCAGTGACTCCAGAAGACTAGTGGATGCCGCTGAGTGAGCCAGGATGGTTGTTACTCCCAGTTCCGTGCTCTGGAGACCGAGTGCGGTACCAGGGATGGAACCTCCTGGGACTCCCACAAGCACAACACAAGCACCAGCCGTGCGCGCCCCTTCCCAGGCCTACGGGCTCCTGAAAGCACCTTCTTTAGGGATGACCCCTGTTGACTTTCATACAATTTGCGGGCACAGTCCAGGGAAAGCTTACTATTGGGGGGTGTCAGGAGTGGACCCGGGGACGGCCGTGCCCAGAAGCTACTGCTACTCCTGGCTCTGTGCTTGGGGTGACCCCTTGTCACCATATGTGGTGCCAGGGATTGAGCCGGAGTCAGCTGCACACAAGATGAGAGCCTTCAGCCCTCGGACTACCTCTCTGATCAGCATTTTAGGGAAGTTACTCGTGACTCAAAGCCAATGACCCTAGACAAGACCAGGAGCTTAAGTTTCTGCGGAAAGGCTTCCGCAAACTTTGGCATTCCTTTGCCCACTTTCTCCTTTCAGCTCACTCTCCTGTTGAGAACTGCTTCAGACCGCAAGAAACGTTTGTAACTCAGCAGCAGAGCCACTTGCCTTGCAGGCAGGAGACTTCGGCTTTGATCCCCAACACAGCAAAAAAAAAAAAAAAAAAAAGTTTAAAGTCAACAGACAAGCACTCAGTCTCTCTACCAATTAAAATCACGACAGTTTTCTACTGAAAGATGGCAAACACAGAACCACCGTGGAACCTGGCATGCCTGTCTGAAGGCCAACTCTGATGTGTCAGGGAAGACACACTTGAAACACCAGGGTCCGAGTTTGATTTTGCAGGCAGTCCTTCAAGCACTCAACAAAGCCATTCATCCAGCCGGCCAAAGAAGAGAGGAAAAGTTCAAGGCAGGTATTTGCTAACCCTATAGCACTCCGCAGGCCGAGAGCTGCTTATTGGGTCCTCAAGGAATTAGTCATCAGGAGCCACGGGTCTAACTGGATTACTAAGTCAAACACAGATTTTCAGGAGTGACACCACAAGCGCTTTTTCATTATCAGGCACCACAAGCTCAAGTCTGACTGTGTAAAACCAAAACGGATATCCAGCAAAGACCTTAGGACCAGCGCAGCCGGGGCGCTGCGGACTCCCTCCTCCTTCGGAATCCGCAAGAGCCACTTCCAATTCCTCAAAGGCGAGACGCGGCAAATTCCCACTCCTTAGACCCGGGTCACCGGATCCTCTCTAACTCCCAGCCTTGCAAGTCTAGAAAACCGCCAGGGCCGAACGAGAACCCACCCCCAAGCCTCTTAAGCCCTTTCCGGACGTTCCTGTCTTCTACCCATATATATATATTTTTTTTTTTCCACCCCCCAGGACCTTTGGTAACAAGAGCTCGACCCGCGCTGCAATGATTCTGGCAGCACCCTGCAAGACCAACGGACTCAACCGGGGCACAAGCTCTGGATTTCTTTTTGTCAATGCTCCCCACCCTACCCGAGCATCGGGAGCTCAAAACCAAACCAACAAAAAATCCCAACTCCTAGAAGCATCCCAGCGCCAAGAGCACGCTCGGCCTCTGCCCTCCCGGCGCTGGTCCACCCGGGAGTGCGGCTGGCTCCTCCGGGCCCCCTGGAGGGGAAAGGGTTTCCCCCCACACCTACCCCCCCAGCAAGCAGCTCCCCGGGAAGCCCGGGTGGGGGTCAGGTAGGGGAGAGTGCGGGGGAAGCGACTGTCAAGCCCAGCCCCGTCCGAGCATCCCCGGCCAGGTCCCACCTCCACGCGCAGACCAGCCCGCGGGGCTGCAGGGAGCGAAGTTTCCCGGCCGGGCCGGCGGCGGCACATGGTCTGCAGAAGTTTTGGCTGGAGGAGCTGCAGGCGCGGGTGCGGCGGCGGCGGCGGCAACGACAGCAGCGGCGGCGGAGCAGCAGGAGGCGGAGGCGGAGGCGGGCGGGGGAGGGGCCACACTCTTGTGTGTTCTTGGTGAGAATTGGGGTCCCGGTTCCGGGCCCCCCGT
>JAOXYA010054112.1:0-12094 GCA_028565675.1 Sorex palustris | reverse complement strand
ATCTTTTGCTCAGATTTTCCCACCACCATTCAAGCCTGATTTTCAGGGACAAATGCTAGATCATTTACTTTCCATTGGTCACTTTACATATCAGGAAATGTTGTGGTTCGGAAAATAGTCCTGGTACCCGCATGCCAGAGCCATGCTTGTAGAAGCTCGTGGTCATCAGGATTCCATCTGGAGAAGGCAGGGAGATAGCACCTACCCCAGCTGGGACCTCCCGGTGATATCAGCTCTGTATGGGGCCCAGAGAATTCTCTGGGAGCTGTGGGGCCCTCCAGCCGTTTTTCATCTTCACTGCTGTGTGCTGTAAGATGGTGAGGGGTGGGGCAAGCACTGGGCAGGCTGGGAGCAGACGGGAGCCTGGGGTCTGAGGACAGGAGAAGGGGTCACTTACCGGCTCTGGTGGGCACCCAGGGCAGTAAGAGCAGAGGGAGCAGCAGATTCAGACCCAGCAGGATCTGGGACCAGGCCATACGGGGGTCCTAGTGGGCTGCAGCAGGTTAGCCAGAGGTGTCCATTTGCCCTCAGAGTCCTAACATCTCCCTCTTTAATTCCCTCTGAGCAGGAAACCGAGGAAACAAGCTGATGGAGGGACAAAATGCTGGACAGTTTGGAAGCCGTTAGCGGGAGAACGGCCATCCACAATGTCTGTGTCCCGCAGTTTCCTTATTGGCTCTGAGCCAGCTGCATAGCTACATTCCTGACATGCGCAGTAGCCTGCGGAGGTGGGGGCTGTGTTAAAGTTAGGGATGGGCCTTCCAAAACACAAAAAACACAGAACAGAGCTGATAATGCAAATCACACAGTGAGGCTTATTGTTCCAGCTAGCTGGGGTCCAAGTATCCATCCGATGCAATGGGATTCAACAAGGACCCCAAGCACTAAATTCAGTGAGTTTTTGTACTTTAATTTTGCAAAAGGAGCATTACTCAGCAATTGTCTATTACCTACAGAGTACACATATATTTTTGTTATTGTTTTGGACCGCAACATCCAGCCCACCTCCCTGACAGTTACATTCCCGAGATGACCTAATTTTATTCCAGGGATGTAATCTTTGACAAAAGCATCTGGTTTTTCTCCTTTTCTTGTCCTGGAAGAAACTCAGAAGGCCACACAGCCTGTCATGGCGGTACTTCGGCTGAGCCTGACCCTAACAGCAGTTAGTGAGGTAACTGGCGCTATTCCTGCCAATTCTCAGGGACAATATGGGATCCTGGTTGTGGAACCCTGGTTAGTGCCAGGGAAGAAAAACTTGCTAAACATTGGACTATCTCTCTGATTCTGGCTCTGAGACCCAGGCATTTTCTCATGCTGGCTACAGGAACAAATTTGTCTTGTTTTCTCGGTTTCTCTCTTTCTTTCTCTCTCTCTTTCCTTCCTTCCTTCCCTCCATTCTTTCTTTCTTTCTTTCTTTCTTTCTTTCTTTCTTTCTTTCTTTCTTTCTTCATACTTCCCTTTTTTTTTCCATACCCAGCAGTGCTCAGGGATCATTCTGGCAGGGATCGGGAACCCTTTGTGGTAACAGATATTGAACCCCACTCAGCCATGTGGAGGCAAGGCGCCCTCCTCACTGTGCTGTATCTCCAGCCCTGAGACCCCCAGTTCTTAGCCACTCCCCAGCAGCCGCAGTCCGGGGCTCCCTACAGGCAGGGTCAAGCTCCTGTGAGCAACTTGCTTCCCTGCTTGGAGCCACAATTTTTTCTTCCTTTTCATTTGTTGAGAAGTAGGGGAATAAGGAGGTGGTGGCCACACCCAGCTGTGCTCAGGTGCGATAAATGCTGTGCTCTCTCTCTCTGTGACCTCAATATCAACAAATCTGGAAGGGTTGGTCAGGGACGGGCAGAGCAGAAGACATAGACAGACAGACAGACAGACAGACAGGGAAACAGACAAATCTACAGAGAGAACCAAAGAAGGCAAGGCGGGAACGACAGTGCAGAGAGCAGAGAATAAGCTTTGTGTGCAGGAGGCCTGAATTCACTCTCAGGCACCGCTTGGTTCCTTGAGCACCCCTAGGACTTACCCCAAGCACTGAGCCCAAGCACTGAGCACTCAGTACTGCCCCGTGTGCCCAGAAACCAACAAGCCAAACAGTCAAGAGGAGAAATGAGGGACTTTGGCCTGTGCCATGGGGTGCGCCTGGGCTTGTGTTCTGGGGTCCCCCCAGCTGTATCTTGGGGATCAGGCTGTGGGGGTCGGGGTGGAAGCCAGGGGTCCAGTGAGAGGCGACTGTGAGGTCCAGGCAGGAGGTGGGGGCTCCTTCTTGGTGGTGGGCAGAGTATGAGGATTGAAGGGATTGGTTTGATTCTCTGTTCTGGGGTTTTGTTCTGTTTGGCTTTTGCCTTCCTCACTGGTCCTCAAGGCAGCTCCCAGTTCTGTGTTCATGCATTGCTCCCAGTGAGTCTTGGGGACCATAAGGTGCTGGGGATTGAACCAGACTCAGCCTCAGACAAGATAAGAGCCTTAACCCGCCCCAACTCTCTCTCCAGCCCCTCCAGTGAGTCCCCAGTATGTGCTGATGGATAGTTCACGGGTAAGAGAGAAACCCCCTTTTCCTGCAAGGATGCTCATGGTCTGGGGTGAGAGAGAAGCTGATTCTGGGAAAGCTGTAAGCAACAGCGTTGGGACCACAAAGGGCAGGTTTAGTCCTGAATAGGTGGCAGAAAACATGCACACACACACAGAAACAGACACACTACACACACACACACACACACACACGTACACAATAGCCCACACAGATATACACACAATAGAACTCTTTAGATCTCATACAGTTTGGATTTCACTTCTGGATGATCAGAAAATTATACAAGAAATTCAGGCTTATTTTCTCACTTTTTCTGACCAGGAACTTGTGTTACTGTTACTTGGTTCTCGCTGTTATTATTTTATCTCATTCCCGCCACTGCCACTGTAGCTCTGAGGGCACCTCTGACGCCCAGCTCTGGTGCTTGTACATGATTCTCTGTGATGCTCAATGGGGTCCACCCAGATCCACTGCCCCTGGGATTCTATGGGGACTGGGGGCACATTGACAAATGGACATGAGGGGACCTTCCTCGGTTGTTGCTGTCCAACTTGGGCTTTTCTGCAGAGCCGACATATATAATTAGTATTTTATTATATACTAATAATAGGGCCCAAAGGGATAGCAGTTGGGACTAGAGCGATAGCACAGCGGGTAGGGCATTTGCCTTGCATGTGGCCGACCTAGGTTCGATTCCCAGTATCCCATATGATCCCCCGAGCACCGTCAGGAGTAATTCCTGAGTGCAGAGGCAGGAATAACACCTGTGCATCGCTGGGTGGGACCCGAAAAGCAAAATAATAATAAAAATAATAATAATAATAATAATAATAATAATAATAGAGGACTAGCATACAGGAGGCTTGGGTTTGATCCCTAGCACCCAATGATCCCCTAAGAATCACCAGGAGTACCTCCTGAGAAAAAAAATGGAGTAACCCCTGGACACTGACAGGTGTGGAATGCAAACTCCCACCCACCTTGAAATGTGAAGAACCCTAATAATGAGTCAGTGTGCTCAGAGAGGGCTCCGGGAGCTGGCCCAGGTCCTCAGCACAGTCCAGCAAGGTGGAACTCTGCCCACGCCCTTTACAGATCTGGACATTAAGGCCTGACAGCCAATGATAAGCCCCCTCCTAGGGCAGCGAAGTTGCCAGCCAGTCTGAGATCCAGGCAGCTGGGCTCCACATCCTTGTGACAGACCCCATGGGAGCACGGCTTAGAAAGCACCAGCTCAACCCACACTCTGATAAAGCTCGTCCACCCTCACCCCTAATATAAGAGAATCACAGCAGCAAGAGAAGGCAGCAGGTGGAGCTGAGGAGTGACCCCCAAGACCCTTATTCTGGTCTGAGGGTGAAAGCAAAGATCTCATTTCCTGCATTCAAATCCTCGGGTGAACCCACACTTCTCGTGTCCCCAAACAGTGGCCCATGTGGTGGGAGTCTAACCCTGCCTCCTGGCTGAATTAGGCGTTCTTGCCTGGGAGAGTGGTGGCCATTGTGTGAGTGAGGCTGACCTTGGTCTCCTGCCAGCACCTGTTCCCACTCACTGCTCAGACCCACCATGGGGGAAGCCATCCCCACTGCCCCCATACCCTGGGCTCCATTTGGGCCTCATCCCAGCCCTCAGGGACCCCAGAGGAGCCATTGGGCAGAGATGGAGCTGTACCCTTGGACCCACCTGAATGGGAGCCTCAGTGCCTGGAACCTTCTTTCTTCTTCTCTGAGCTACCTAGACACCCTTTGATGTCTCCCTCCCACCCACCCTGGAGTCCTGTCCCTGGGCTGTTGCTCCAGCCCCAAGGTTTTCATTGCATGGTGGTTGGGGAGGGGAAGTGGGTTGGGTCTACAACTGCACTGCTCAGGGAAGACTCCTGGATTTTCAGGAAAGGAATCACTAGTGTCCTCCTGGAAATCCACCTTCTATTTTTGGTTTGGGGTCACACCCAACTGTGCTCAGGGTTCACTACTGGTGGGCCTCAGGGAACCATGTGCATTTCCCATGATTAAATACAGGTCAGCTGTGTGCAAGGAAATCTCTGTTCTGCTGTCCTGCCTCTTAGAACCTGTATCCTACCTCAGTAAGTAAAGAAACAGAAAGTTTCTCCTCCAACCTCCCAAGGGTTCAGTTAACCCCTGGATCATTACTGCACCTCAGGGTGTGGAAGCACCCACCTTGAGAAGCCCTGATGCCCTTTCTCCTATTGTTTTTATATCCTCTGTATTTCTGTCATTGATCTAACTTTCTGTTATTCTGCTTTCCATCCAACTGACCATGTTTGATGTGTCCATATATAAATCCATCTGCCCATCTCTTCACCCCTCAATCTACCTTTCCACCCACCCACCCATGCATCTGTCCATCCTTCCATCTGTCCATTCACCCTTCAACTCATTTATCCTCTATCCATCTATCCTCCCTCCCTCCCTCCATCTGCCCATCCCTCCATCATCTTCTCTGTGCAGAAATACCCATCTGGGAAAGAGTCTTGTTTCCTGCACTGGGGACATTGTTGGGTAGAATAATGGGTTTCAGATACCCAGGTCCAAATCCCTGAGCCTGTGACTGTCCCTGACATGGACAAAAGCCTTTGCTGGATGATGAATTCAAGGGCCTTGGGTCGGGAGCTTCTCTTGGGTGTCCTGGGGGGCCCTGATGGCTGGCACCAGGGTCCTTCTACAGAAGAGAGGGAGGCAGGAGGGGAAGGTGTGGGCTGCGTGTGGCACCAGGACAGTGTTGGGCCCTGCTGGTGACAAGAGCCAGCAGGAAAGGTTTATCACCATGGGATTCTGCAGACACAGCAACCTAGTGTATTACCTGAGCATAAGGGTCACCATCTTGTCCTCAAGCACCTATTTCTGCCTTCAAACAGCCTCCAGAAGTAGCCCTGACCGACCCATCGGGGACAGACCCCTCCCTATGAACTGTACCTGAGCTGTGACACTATGTAAATGACATATCTGTGTCTGGACACTTACAGTGCTACAACTAAGCAGAGTTACGCCACTGCTTAAATAGCTTCTCTGTCCCTCGCTTCCTGATGGAAAGATGTGCTGAGCCTTTTGCAGGTTGCCAGAAACTGCAACAGAGGCTGCGGCACTGGGTCTGGGGCCCTGCTCAGTCAGCGAAGAAACTCCTCAGCATCTCTCTCTTCTGAGTCTCTAAATCGGCAACTGCTCAACACTCAAGGTCAGAGGTCAGCATCTTATCATGCAGATATATGTAATTAAGCTGCTTGAAATAATAAATATTTATTGTCTTCCATAGTTTCTTAGATACAGACTTAGGCTGGTGATTCAGACTCTGAGTTCCCAATTTGATTTTTTGTGCTACACAGGACTGTGATCAGGGTGTGCCCCTGACTCAGTGCTCCATCCCCTTGTGCCCTCTGTCAGTGGGTCCTGGGAAGCACTGTCTTCACTCTCCACTGTCCCATTGGAGACAGCCTGGAAAGGGAAGGTAAAAACTTAACCTGCAAGGTCCTTACAGACAAAACCCACAGCCCCCTCGAGACCCAGAGGTCAGGGTCTTCTCCCAGAGGAAAGGCAGTTCCCCCAGGTACAGCATGAGGGGCCAGCAAGGGGCATACATTAAAATTCAGACCCCACATATGACAGACAGCCCCTGAAAGTGTTCCTTGCTTACATTCAGGGGCCTGGGCTTTATCCCTGGTACCAGCTGGTGCCCTGAGCACCACTGGGACTCACCTCAAGCAGAGTCAGGAGAGGTGCAAAAAGGTCCAGCTGACGAGACTCAGGCTGTGAATGACTACACAGGGGCATCTGTCCAGCTCCGGGGCTGGTCTTGGTGCACCATAGAGGGTGCATCTTGGAGAGCCCCCCTTAATGGGGTGGTGCAGACCCCTCACCCACATCTCAGCACCCCACCCCACACTTACCCCATTAGCCGGGGTGCTGTGAGGGTTCTGACCTGGGGACGCAGGAGACACATCAGGAATCCGGACAGTTACGAGCAGATCCAGGGGACCACAAAGTCCAGACTGGCCTGTTATTAATTACCAATCAATACAATCAAAATGGCTGAGCACCATCTTGGCCACGTCATTAATGTAAATCAATATCAATATTCTCAGTCCTGCCTGAGTCCTATTCCAGCCCTGTCTTTGTTTATAAATCAATATAACCAATACTGGACAAACTCTATCCAGCCTGTTACTCATTATGAATCAATACAGCAGAGTATGGCCAGAGGGGCTGGGTTGGGGTGGGGGGTGGTCCGGGTCCTCAGGAGCTGTGTGTCCTTGAGCCCTGGGCTCCCCTCTCTGGGCCTCAGTTTCTCACCCCCTGGGGCTCCCCAGCCAGTCCTGAGTGGTTCTTCCTGCCAGGGGCATTCCCGGGGCAGGAGACCCGGTTGGGCACACTGATGCTCCCAGTGCTCCTCTCCCTGCACTGCTGATGTGACACCCATATAGTGACTTTGACAGGTACACAGCCGCGAAGGGCGAGGAGGTTGGGGCAGGTAACCACATGCTGTCCTCAGTGCTCAGGGAGTCCTAACCTCTGGGAGCTCACAGTTCTGGGGTAGACAGAAATGTGCCCACATAATGTGACCCAAACTGAACACAGTTAGGGTGGGACAGCCCAGAGCAGGTGATTTCACACTTGGGGCACCAGGGAGGACGTCCTGAAAGAGGAAGCGGCCAGCTGAAATGTAAGAAGGTGTTTTCATTGGGGGTGGAGCCTCAAGTCCCAGGATGGTTTTGCCCTCCAGCTGCTAATATTGTTCCTCTCTAAGAGTTCCCTCCTTCGAGCTTCCCCAGGGAAGCTCGGATGGCAATTCCTGCTGCTCTTACTACCCCTAAGAGCAGTCAGGCGTTTCTCCGTGGCCTAGGGACAGGGGACAACTGGGGAGTGTCAATCTGCCCTTGGTTCCCCTGTGGGCAACCAGTGCTCACGGGACCTGGAATCGGGGTCCTCACTCCCTCAGGGTGGGAGACCAGCCCTTGCCTCAGTGTCCATGTCTGAAGGGTCGGGGCCACCCGGCTGTGGGGACACGCAAGACAGGTTGCCTGGGGGATGAGCACAGAGCCTCGCGGGGCGTCGGGCTCAGGAATCGGGGCTCGGGATGCTCAGGGTTGATTCACGGGTGGGGAATGTTCCAGAGACACTTACGGGACTGCCTCTGAACCCGGGAATAAACCAGGGCCCCCAGTACAGCCACCAACATGATTTCTGAAACCCAGAGACTGATCTAGAGAGACGAGCTTGAGGGTGACCGTTCCCGGGGAGATCTTGTGAGGAAAGAAAATAAGTGGCAGTAGTTTAGGATGGGAGATTTTGGGATCCCCCTGCCTGCAAACATCACCCCTCACTCCTATGGGCAGCCCTCACTGTCACTCCATAGAGCTCTGTGGTCTGTGGTCCAGCTGTGGTCCATAGAGCTCTGTGGTCCAGCTCAGCGGGATCCAGGACTGACCAATCAGAGCACTCCCCTCTGTGTGGCTGCTGGGATTGGCCAGAGCCACTGTCAGTGTTGAGTTCAGGGGCCAGAGAGACAGTACAGCAGGGAGGGTGCTTGCCCTGCACAAAACCTACCTGAGTTGGATCCCCCACGCCACATATGGTCCCCTGAACATCACCACGATAACTGAGCACAGCCAGGAATAAGTCCTGAGAAATCCCCAGAAACAAAAAAGAAAGAAAGAAAGAAAGAAAGAAAGAAGAAAAGAAAAGAAAAGAAAAGAAAAGAAAAGAAAAGAAAAGAAAAGAAAAGAAAAGGTGCTGCGTTTTCCTGAGCTACGCTAACCCGTGGGATTGGGCACCTGGAATGCCCCTGAGCCCCTGATTACTGAGGGCAGAGTCAGCTGAGAATAAACCCAGCACCAAGAACAGTGAAGACAGAATAAGGAAAATTCTTGGTTTACACCCACAGATGGGGCTGCCAGCTTGAATCAAACCTGATGGGGCCATTTTCTCGCCCAACTGTGGCATTTCCAGCAGCTGCAATGGCGAGAACTCGTTCCCAGCCCCTGGAAAGGCCTTTCTGAGTGTTCGAGCAGAGGCCTCGGCAGGAGTCCGGGAACATCTCATGGCTGAGGGGTCCTTCCCCAGGGACCCTTCCATCCCTAATCAGAGACAGTCCTGCACGGCACCTCCTGGGGTGTCTCCATGCTCCCCACTGGTCCTCACCTGAGAGCTGGACTCTCATGGCTGCCTGGCCCCAGGTCACTGAAGACGCAGCAGATGAAGGTCGTGTTGATGGACTCCTCAGTGGGCTGGATCAGGAGCCGGGAGCCCTGGGGTACAGCAGATGGGGCAGGGGGCCTGTGATCCTGGGGGACACAGGCGGCCTCTGCTAGAGTTCAGAGTGACAGTGACTGAGGAATCCGGCACCTCCCCCCGTATAACCCAAGTTGAAGGGTACCTGGAGTCCCCCTGACTCTCCCTCTCACTCTCCCATAAGTGCTCAGCAGACCCTGAGACCCACCTTTAGAATCCATCCAGAACCTTTCAGTTCTCAGGGCCTGTGTGGCCTCCACTCTCACCATGCCTCCTTGCTCTTGCTTCATGTCATCCCACAACACACACACCTGCTGGCCCGATGGAACTTAACTGGAACAGAGATCGAGGCCTCCTCTGCTCATGACCCCTAAAAATTCTACTTCCCTCAGAGGAAAGCCCAGTCTTTAGACTGGGTCCCCAGAGCTGCCCCAATCCGTCTGACCCCATGGTTACTCCTCCTTTGCTCTGGACGCCAGGTCCTTGGGGTTGGACCCCAGCTAATGATGCCCATACTGGGTACAGGTGATCTTTGACCTTGCATGGCCCAGTGCTGAGTTGGGAGTGGGGGGATGGGGCAGGATGGTGAGCTTGGGGCACAGAGCAACCCTCGGAAGTGCTGGGGAACCTGCTGCAGGGGCTGAGACCCCAGAAACTATGTGATCCAGACACTTTATTTTATTGAAAAATAATGTGATAGGGTGCTAGAGCTGAACCCTGGATCTCACACATGTGGATGCCTGTCACATCTCTGAGCTGGGTTTCCCTTCCACAGGCAAGACAGTTTTATAGGGGTCAAAGTTGACTTATCCCTCTGGACTTCCCACTTCTCCTTCCGTGCAGACCAGGGGTCCGTCCCCACCCTCTCCCCTGAGATCCGGAGTCCATCCCAGTTTCCTCCCTCAACCCGAGGTTCATGCTCCCAGCACCTGTTTCCTCAGGTACATCCAGGTCAGACCCTCTTCCCCTTCATCTTGGAGTCTGAGTACCCAGGCCCTGTCCCCCAATAATTGGGAATCCAGCCCAGTCTCCCTCCTCGCACCAAATCAGCCCTAGGACTCACATGCTCCAGTCATAACTCTTGGGCTCTGGGTTGTTACGGGCGTCACAGGTCAGGTTGGTCTCCCTGTGGCCCTGCTGCCTGGTGTCATCATAGAGAGCGATGGAGACCTGGAAGGCGTCTGGGGAGGGGACAGGAACAGGATCACCGACAGGAGCCCCAAGGGGTCCACACTCAGGTACAGTTCAGGTCCTGCAGGTACAGCCAAGATGGGAGGAGGGATTTAGTTTCTTGGGAGAAGGGAAACTTGAGTTTCTTGGGGTGGGAGGCAGCAGGGAGCAGAGACTCTCTGAATCTCCCCTCCCCAGGCTCCTGGGCAACATGTGTAGGGTGCTTTGGCTGGACTCTAGGCAAAGGCTGGAACCTTCCTCATAAACAAGCTAATTCAAGGCCCTGACAAGTCCAGCAGGCTGACAGCTGTAGCCCCGTCTCCTGCTGCTCATCCCTCCTCCAAATGACCAGCAACTTCACAGGAATATCTGTGACCTGAGCAGTTGGAGGAGGCATTAAAGGATGGTGGTGGTGGCCCAGGTGTAGATAATGAGTGTTGGTGTGCTGGTGCTAGTGGGGGGATCAGGGCAACACTGCTATCACTATGTTGGAGGCAGGAACTGAGCATGTGCATCTCAGTTCTCAGCCTTTGTCCTGGATCAACTCAGGGAGTCTGGGAACTAATCCAGGTCCCCAACCTGGCTCAGAATAACTGCCCCAGCTCAGGTGGAAAAAAAAAAAACAAGCAAATATGCCTACCAGGTTTTCAGGTCTGACAGGTTTCCATAGAGAGAATATGGGGAATATTATTTGCTATGGGAGCAGGGGGAGGGTGGGAAGGGGGGAGGGTGTACACCTGGGATATTGGTGGTGGGGAATGTGCACTGGTGGAGTGATGGGTGTTTGATCATTGTGTGATTGTAACCCAAACATGAAAGCTTGTAACTATCTCACGGTGATTCTATAAAATTTTTAAAAAAGTAAAGAAAAAAAATACCTCTTCATATTTAAAAAAAAAAGAGGTTGCCTTGTGTCCTGGAGAATAAGCTCAATTGTTTAGAACCCTTGCCTAACCATTATTAGGTGGCAAGTTCAATTCTTTTTGCTCGTACATGTGCTGAGTGGTGGAGATCCTGGCAGCTCTCATGTGTGAAGTTCACTTTGCTATTTTTGACCTGCACCACGGTTGATTTTTGACCATAGCACAGCTATGTCTGTTTGTCAACACATGAAAGGGGTTCAGTCCCTCTGGTGACTGCTGCAACTAAGACGTGTAAGCACAGCGTCTGGAAGTGAGGCCCTTAGTGACCACATGTCTGAGCGCTGAAGTGACTCCTGGTTACGTATGTCAGCATCACCACCAAAGAGTGTGACCCCTTATGGACACATGTGTAAGCAATAACAGTAATGTATGAACGCTTGCCAGCGCAGCTCTGTGCAAGCATCAAAGCCAGTTCTTTGTTTAATCCTAGTCTTCACAGTAGCAGTATCAATAGCAATGAAGGGAAGGTGTGGGGAACTGAGAACCAAAGATGCTGCTTGTTGTAGATGTCGCATATCATCAGGAATATTTAGTGTGAATCCAGCTAGACTTAATCTGGTAAAAAGGAAATTTTGTAGGCTTCCAGTTTATGCCCCAGGATTTATATGTTTTTGTGTGGAGAATGTTTTTCTTAGCCTTTTTCCATTTGAATGATGCTGAATCTATGACAGAGTTCTCAGAGGAATGAAGAAATCACTTTGACTCATACAGAGAAGAAAAATGATAATCTAGCTTGTGGGAATTACAGAGAAATTGAAACACGTGAGTCTATTAGTTGGTTGGTGTGTTTGGTTCTTGTTTGTTCAATTTTGAAACTTTCACTTTTACCTTTTACTTTTTGTGAAATATTCCTTATTTGCCATATGTGTGGGTAGGGTTTCTTAGCATTACATTTTCTTTATATTTTATAGATCTGTTTCATGAACTTAATTTGTATAAGGTATGTTCTATGTCCTGAAATGTTGGAAGAGTTTCTTAGATTATTGGGCAGGTTTGAGCTGGTGAAGCCGTTGTGGCTGGACAGGTGAGGACTTGGGGAGGCAGGGAAGGATATAGAGATTAAATATTTAATATAAAAATATATATTTTTTTGGTTTTTTTTTTTTTTTGCTTTTTGGGTCACACCCGGCGATGCTCAGGGGTCACTCCTGGCTCATGCACTCAGGAATTACTCCTGGCGGTGCTCGGGGGACCATATGGAATGCTGGGAATCGAACCTGGGT
>JAOXYA010054095.1:0-12095 GCA_028565675.1 Sorex palustris | reverse complement strand
CTGGTGCCTGCTCGAGCAAATCGATGAACAACAGGACAACAGTGCTATAGTGCTACAGTTGACAATAGTTCACAGATAATATTCCAACACCCACCCCACCACCGAGCACCTTCCCACCACAATAAGAGGGAAGTGTGTGAAGGTTGTTGGATTTCATTCTGGAGCCGTTTAAACCCGTGGATAAGAAAATGCAAGCAAGCATGTTAAAACCAAACAGATGTGTGCTACTTTTGGTATGTGAGTGGGTTAGAGTATAAGAGGTCGCTCTAGGAAATACTGTTTCGCTCTCTTCGGGGAGCTTTGGTGTATAGTCTCTGGGTCTTGGCCATTGATGAGATTACGTGGTACCGGGGGCAGTTTGTGGGTGTGACTGCCAAGCTACTGGGCAACTGGGGGCCTGGGGGGAGGAGGCCCAGTTGCGATCCAAGTGGGCTTGGAGATCCCAACCACGAGTCCCACATACCTGAGTTCTTCTGCCGGTTCCCTCTTGGGTGAGGCTTGTCGGAGAGTGGCCTTGGGCATGGCGGCGGTTGGGTTCTGGAGGTTTTCAGCTGCCGGGGTTCTGCTTGGGGCAGGGAGGTGCCCTGATGAAGACAGCCTGGTCAGGACATTTTGCTGGGAAGCTGTTTCTTTTTTTTCTTTTTTTTTTGGGGGGGGTCAATACCCAGCGATGCTCAGGGATTTCTCCTGGCTTTGCACTCAGGACTTACTCCTGGCGGTGCTGAGGGGACCCTACGGGATGCTGGGAATCGAACCTGGGTCGGCCTCGTGCAAGGCAAACGCTCTCCTCACTGTGCTATTGCTCCAGCCCCAAGAGACTGTTTCTTTTTTTTTCTTTTTTTCTTTTTTTGCTTTTTGGGTCACGCCTGGCGATGCACAGGGGCTTCTCCTGGCTCTGCACTCAGGCATTACTCCTGGCGGTGCTCAGGGGACCCTATGGGACGCTGGGAATCGAACCGGGTTGGCCGCGTGCAAGGCCAACGCCCTCCCCGCTGTGCTATTGCTCCGGCCCCAGGAGGAGACTGTTTCTTAACGTTCTTCTCTACTCATCATTTTCTTAGCTTTGTGCCAAGGTCCTCCACAGTCTCTTGCCTGTCACCACCCTGCTCCCTCCTTGCTCCTCCCTCTTTGGAAAACGTCTAACTGGTTCCTCAAAATATTTACGCTTTGATTAAAATGGCCCGAGGCGAAGTTAATCTTGGGGGGAGGGGGGGATCTGTTCTTCCGAGCTGCAGACAGTTGCTATAGTTACCCCCGAAACAAGAGACGAAGCTGGGGTGTTGTCATCGGGGATACTGGCCCCGAACCCTGGCCCCCAAACAGCTCGGAGGTGAAGGGGAAAGAGAAGGTGATTCTAGGGGTCCCGCGTCTTCGTGGGTGACCCGGAATAAAGCAGTGACACGGATAAAACTCTACCAATTAGGCACTAATTGGCAGCAGCAAAAATTTCTGTGTGGGCTGGGATGGGAGAGTCCTTCCACCAGGGCCGGCTTGGAGGCTGCCCGACGGCCCTTATCGTCTGTTTCCCCTTCACGGGCTTGGAGGGACACGAGCCCACATCACGCTGAGTCCAGGGCAGAAGCCTGAGGGGGAATCGGTTTCCTCATCATACACAGACACAGTTCCTCCCTCCCTGCGCTGAGCAGGGAAGAGACGGGGCAGGCATTTTCCACAGAGACATGAGAACACGGGTCACATGCCAAGGTATACTGGCCCCACAGGGAAGCAGCCTTGGGAGTTGACTCTGGCTGCCGCGGGCTAGACCCGGGTATGGTCCTCACGCTGAGTGTGCCTGTTGGCCTGGCCTGTCTCTATCTCAGGAAATCCTTCATTTCTGTCGGGGAGGGGACTCCTAAACAGTGCTCAGGGCTCACTCCTGGCAACACTCATCGGGCCTGCGGGTTCAATCCTCTGGCCAGTGACAGAGGCTGCCGGGGGCCACCAAGGCTTCACCCGGCAGTGCTCAGGAGCCAGAATGGAGCCCCAGAGGCCTCGTGTGTGTGTGTGGGGGGGGCTCCCCTCTTGTCTTCTGCTTTCCACTGAGAATTGTGTGGTCCGGCAGGCGGCATCTGTCTCGGGGTCCTGCTCCTCCCAGCGGCTGATGCTGTGGGGGTCCAGCAGATGGGGATGGGGGCGCTGGACCCCATAGTAATGGCCTGCTGAGGCCAAGACAGAAGTAGAATGAGAGAGGGGGGGAGGGGGAGGGAGGGAGGGGAGAGAGAGAAAGGAGAGAAAGAGAAAGAAGAGAGAGAAGGAGGGAGGGGAGAGAGGCTGGAAGAGGGAGGGAGGGGACCCGGGAATTGCTTGTTCTCGAACCCACAGCTCTGACCGGGCTAAGGGGTGGGGGGTCTCCCAGCTACTCCAGCCCCCCACAGCGGCCCCTTCTGCATAGACAAAGGCCTGGACGTCAGACACCCTCACTGCCGGGGAGGACCATCAGGTCCACTTTCCCGTGACAGAGACAAACGGGAAGTGAGGTCACAGGAAGGCACCCAAGGGGCACGGAGAGAGAAGCCAAATGGAACCTTCTGGAACCTAATGGCACTGGCGGGGTGGGGAGAAGGCTCAAGCGACTGGACACGTGCTTTGTACTCACAGCCCAGAGTCAGTCCCTGGCACTACATGGCCCCCCAAGCACCACTGGCTGTGGGTCCCTCCCCCGACCCCCCCAAAAATGGGGTTTAAGGCAGAGCCTAGAATAATCTTGAATTCTCACTTCCCAGAAAACTGCCATCACTGGCCTGGCTTTCAGCTGTGACCATCTGGGGGGTGGGGCAGGCCCAGAGCTCAGGGAGCCCAGGGCACACTGGCCAGGAGCGGCCCCCGACTTCTAGACCATTCTCTGGCCCTGGGTCCACCCTGCACTTCGATTAGGAAGACTATGATTGAACCAGACTCTCAAGAGAGAGGCCGAAGGCTGACCTGCCAGCCCGAGCCACTGTCTCCGTTAGAGACGCTCAGTACCCAACGCACCGGGTATTTCAGGAGTATTTAGGGCAGGTATTAATAGCATCATGATTAGGTAAGAAAGAGCAGTGTTCTGGAACAGGTAAGGGGGGAATAATCTCATATTTGGAATTTAAATGATTCAGAAAGAAGAGGGAGTGGTGGAGGGAGAGGAAGGAAGGAAGGAAGAAAGGAAGGAAGGAAGGAAGGATGAAGGGAAGGAGGGAGGGAGGGAGGGAGGGACAGTCTGAAAAGGGCAATTGATAATCCATTGTAATGTAAGGATATAAGAACAAGAGCAAAGTCTTTGCCCTGAAGAAAAAGTTTATACAGGCCTGGGTTTATATTCTCGGCGAGATAAAGTAATATGCCACCTTTTATTTTTTATTATTTTGTTTGCTTGTTTGTTTGTTTTGCTTTTTGGGTCACACCCAGCGATGCACAGGCGTCACTCCTGGCTCTGCACTCAGGAATCACCCCTGGCAGTGCTCAGGGGGCCATATGGGATGTTAGGAATCGAATCCAGGTCTGCTGCTTGTAAGGCAAATGCCCTACCCGCTGTGCTATCACTTCAGCCCCATTGAGTACTATTTTTTTTGGCTTTTTGGGTCACACCTGGCGATGCATAGAGGTTACTCCTGGCTCTGCACTCAGGAGTTACTCCTGGCGGTGTTCAGGGGACCATATGGGATGCTGGGAATCGAACCCAGGTCTGCCATGTGCAAAGCAAATGCCCTACCCACTGTGCTATCTTTCCAGCCTCCGAGAAAAAGATTTTTCTAAGTTCATTTTATATTTATATTTGTTTCAAATATAAAAGCATGAAATCTTTTCAATTAGATTCAGGACTGTGTTCAAAGGTAAGCTTTTAATATAGTAGACATTATGCTGACCTACTTTTGATTAAAACCAGCTATACCTTTTTCAAGAGATAGAAAGAATATATTTAAAATTTGGATGCCAAAGGATTGCCGTCATGACACTGCAAGAATGCAAGATATTTTAAACTATTTTCCCTGATTTTTCCCCCAAAGGGAAATAAAAATGTCAGCTTCATAACTTTAAATATTTCTTTGTTTTTGTTTTGGGGCCATACTTGGCATTGCTTGGGGGTTACTCCTGACTCTGTACTCAGGAGACACTCCTGGTGGTGTTCAGGGGACCATATTGGAAGTTACTAATTGAACACAGGTCTGCAAACACTCTACCCACTGTACTATTTGTCCGGCCCATAGTTCTTTAAATATTTTTTAACTCCTCTGCAAAAGGCTGTCTTTTGAATTTTTATCCTTCTGCACGTTGATTGCACAACTGCTTCATATTTGTTAATTTTTCAGCCTTTGACAGTTATCATTCACTATGATATGTTTCAATTTTCTTTTTTTATTTCTTTTTAAATCATCTTTGTAGGACCAAGAACTTACTCTCTCTTCAAAGGTAATCTTCCACACACAGTACTTCATTTTATAGTATCTCAGTTTCAGACACAGAAATAAAAGATATGTGCTTCTAGAGTTAATCCTCACTGCCTGAGAGACTGGAATACCTTCTTTATAGAATTTTGAATCAACTACATAGGACTAACTGGCTTTGGGAATGCCTCTGTTACTGTGATTCTTAACATTACTCTGAGACTCTGGTATCATCTGATCTGAAGAGAATGAGAAGACAATTCATGGATTGAAATGCAATGCTTTCAAAAGACACATTGGTCTGTGATTTTCTAAAAGCACAAAATATAGGGAGACAGCTCAAAGGGCTGGGTTATGTGCTTCGCTTGCAGATGTCCCAGGGTTGATCCCTAGTATCACATGTACCTTGAGCATCATTGGAATCAATCTTGGAGCACAGAGCAAGGAGTAGCCCCAGCACTGCTGGTGTGGGTATAGCTCCAGAACAAATAACCAGAACAAAAAATAATCAAACAACACTTCTTAGCAATAAGTAAACAACCCATTAAAAAAAGCCAAAGTCTTTAACAAACACTTCACCAAAGAAGATAAAAAGATTACAGGGAAAAGAGCAAACCCAAAGATGCTCTTTATTATATGTTATCAGAGAAATGAAAATTAACATAAACATGAGATTCAGGCCTGTCAGAGGTATATGGGATGTACTGTGGCCAAGATTACAGCAGAGAGGAGCTTCGTCTTGTAACTGTGTGTTCTTATGAACTTGAATGGATATATGTGTGACTTGCTGACTATGTGACACTACAAGATCCTGGTCGAAAAAGTGACAGAAAGGCAGATCTTTAAGAACTCAGCATCTTGGATGCATGTGCTTCTGTGAAGTCAACCTGGACCTGCTGTGAAGAAGAAAATGATATTCTAAGGCCCTATTGACCTGTCTCTCTTCAGAGTCATAAAAGACCTATCAACCTCAAACCAGTCAGTGAAATAATTCACTACATCTGTGAGATAAAAAGCAAATCAGCTGATTTGGGAGAAGAATAGCATATGCCAGACAAAAGGATAATTTCTCCTCATGGACTTTTTATTTGTGATTAAAAAATGCCTCAGCAACATCTGTCTAGTAAAATGGCATGGAAAAATCTTTCTCATAATGAGAGATGGAATCAAAATTAGTACAACACATTTCTAAAAAATCCTTTCGGAGGAAAAACAATGAATCTAAATTTAAAGCTCTCTTTTGGCCTGACAACTTGGGATTGGATTTTAGATTGGCACATCTCTTACCCTTAGCTTATCTTTCTATAGTGTTTTGCCATGTTTCCCTTATGCCCTGTCCTTGTTAGATCACTAACAGTTCACAATAAATCCACTAGCTGATCTGTTCCAAGTGACAGTGCTCATGGTGCTGCTTTAAGTTGGCTATAGAATGTTTGAACTGGAAGTATTTGTTAGAAAGGAAGCTCTTAAACCCATTACATAGAAACTCAGTGGAGGGAAGAATTATTTAAAGCTCAAAGTCTGAATATGAACTTCTGCCCTTGTTCCAATTTAGGTCTGAATTTATGGTACAATTTTTTTTACCTCATTAATCTTCTGAGCCTGTTGGCCCTGATGGGAGGGAGGGTTCATTTCTAATAGATAGACAAAAAGGTGCCCTGACAGAAGACAGTTTCTGTGTTCAACTTTAGAGCTGCATGTTGGAGGAAACCTGCTTGTTCGTGTCTCTTTACTGAGCGCACAAACATGAGGTTTAACTGACTCTTTCTGGCCATCACAGTTTCTCTGGCTCCAACCTCTCTTTCATCTTTCCAGCTCTGTGAAGGGAACCTCTGTGCTCTAAGGCATAGACATCACTACTTTAAACAGGCAAGGGAAGTCAATGGAAACGATATTACAATATTACAATACACATGTTTTGAATACTTTTATAGGTTGACCACCACATGAGACATTAAGAAAATTCAAGGGGAGCACTTTTCGGAATCTTGTGGCCTAAATGAAATCTCTGAAAATTGTTGAATTAAGGGAGTTAAATATGGATTTACAGAGGATTTGGTCAGTTCAGTGGAGAAGGCTTGTATACCAGAAGGAATAACTTGTGGGGCGAATAACATAAAGGCAGAGTGATGACAACATAAGTGGATATTTTGCTGCCTATTTGTGCAACTAGCAACTCTTTGTGAACAAGAGAACTGAACTAATAAAGGAACCCTGAATATGCTTATGAACACCATAAAAATTTCAGATTTCAATAAAGGTAAAACTGGGTCAAAAGGAATAAAATGACTCGGTAGCTCTGACAGAGTGGGGGAAGACATGTAGGCAGATAATACAGACTAGTCAAATCCTTTTGCTGCCAAGCAACTTGTATTAATGTAACTCTGTTTGTCATGAACAAAGTATAAAATCATGTTGATTTTTCACTTAGCTCATCTGTCTTTATCCCAGTAGGCTTTGAGTTTCTTGAGGTCAGGGATTAACTCCCATTAAGTTTTAGATGTCAGTGTCTAGCATATGCATAAAATTTACAGCATCTATTCAACGTCCAGTAAAAGTGTAGAGATGATTTTATTCCTGCTTCTCATCATCAGGACTGCTGACATTGTGATACTGACCATTGCTTGACAGCTAGGCTTAGCATGTGATTCTCATTCAGTGAGTGGATCTTCACTGAGTACTATATGCCAAGTGGTGACAAAGTTTAGGTGATACTGTCACTGTCACTGTCCTCCTGTTGTTCATCGATTTGCTCAAGCGGGCCCAGTAACATTGTGAGACTTGTTATTGTGTTTGGCATGTCGAATATGTCACAGGTAGCTTGCCAGGCTTTGCTGTGCGGGTGAGATACTCTTGGTAGCTTGCCAGGCTCTCCGAGAGGTGTGGAGGAATCAAACTCGGGTCGGCCATGTTGGCTGCGTGCAAGGCAAACGCCCTACCCGCTGTGCTACAAAGGTAGACAAAATGGCACTTCAGAGCAAAACTCCCTTTTTAAATTCTTCTATTGAAGGTATTATATGAACTAACTTCTTTAACCATATACTATGATCTTCAGAAAACGCAACACTACAGATCCCAGAATATCTCGCAATTTAAGATTGTGGAGATGACATAGATTCCCTGAGTGTCACAGATGGTATCCAAGGCACTATTTTTTGCTTCGATGTACAGATGACTTTAATCAGGAATTCTGGTGTCAGATTTCTGTGATCCTGAAATCCACAAGGTGGTCAGAGGTACTGAGTAACCTTCTCTGTTGTGGGGAAGCTATCAGTAAGCACTGAGTTCTGGGAGTCATTTCTAGAGCCAAATACTTCATCTCTCCAATTTTATAAACTGCTCTTCTCTATATTAAATTCCTTGCTTACGCTAGCCACATAGGCTTCTGCCACAGAAAGTAGACTGGAACACAGTTTCACTAAAGGGAATAATTAATTTCTCAGTTTTGGGATCTCCAGAGGTTTTCACAAAAATCTGTGTTGTGGATTATGCCAATCCTTCAACTGATATTTCTGCATTCACACCCTGCTTTCTCTGCTCTGTTCTGACTGGTGGGGTTGGGCTCCCAATCTCCATTACTCCACATGATATAAATGCACATGAAGTAAATGCTTTTTCCTTTGTGGAGCAGCCACAGTCTCATCTCAAGTTTCTCGATGTAGGGGCTTAACTGCAGTAGAACAATTATTAAAATACCCTCTCCTTTGCCTTAGTGACTGATACAGGCTTAGGTAGCTCATAGCAATTCCTTTGGCAATTAATGATTCAGAAATAGGCAGGTGATCCAAAATGGTTCTGTCCTAATGAAAATCAGAATTTTAATTTGAATGTCAGTAAGGAGAAAGTGTTCGTTCCTCTCTGAGCTCTTGGCCATCAAGAAATCATGAGTTGAGAGGACATGGCTCAGTGACACGGCTCCCGGTCTCCATCACTTCATGCCACCACTGGGAAGAACTCACTGAAGATGAGAGGGCACAGGAGAAAAGGAGATTCTTATTCTGGCAGGGTGGCTGTACCACAGATACCTGTGATTGCTGCCCGAGTACCAGGGTGGTTTTAGGTGCTCATAACTGAAGAAGAGGTAGCACTAGCTTTGGTAACTCCAGAAACATCTACTATGGCATTTTGGATAGGTCTCAGACTCAGAGACTGCAGCATAGGGCTAGTAGTCGCTTTTGACTTCTGATACTTCACATCCTTTTTTCTATCCCCCATTTGCTTTTCCAGCCTTTCACACTTTGTAATCAAGGCTCTATATCAAGTTCCCTTTCGGGGGAAAACCTTGAGTGTTTCTACTTTCCTTATGTGATCTTGTCAGTGTCATCATGTATTATAAAATACAAATATTGCATCTGTTTGTTTAGATTTGCATTAGGTTCTGATATTTATCTCCCTTTGTCCTAGTTATATTAGAAATTTTCGATGACAAAACCTCTTTGATTTTATTAAAAAATTCCTGTGTCTTAGAATCTAGAGCAGACACATTCTACATTAACTATCAGATACACCTCTCTTTCTCTCGCTCTCTCTCTTCCTCTTTCACACACACATTTAATTAAACTTTATTTTTGGAGAATGGGTTCAGGTCTTATATAGGTGATGTATACTCTTTGCCACTGAGTTATATCCTGACCCCTCAAAAAATACGTTTTTGCTGAATGAATACAATAGTAAAATGTGGTTTGCTACTTATAATTTTAAGCATATTGTCTCTGACGGATAATCTGTTATAGGGAAGTTTTTAAAAAAATTTTTATTAATGAAATGCCATGAGGTACAGTTGTAGAATTACAAATTTTTGTACTTGGGTTTCAGTTATACAATGATTGAGTACCCATCCCTCCACCAGTGCCCATTCTCCACCACCAATGATCCCAGTATCTCTCCCAACCTTCTTCCATCCCCCCCATCCCATCCCACCTTTGTGGCAGGACATTCCCTTTTGTTCTCTCTCTCCTTTTGGGTGCTGAGGTTTGCAAAAGAGGCATCGAGTGGCAATCATGTTCTTTTAATCCATGCTCATACCACCAATTGTGGTCTATGGTAGAGCTACATGCCTACGGATGGAAATGTGATCACACAGGCATAATGTCTCTGCACAGACACACGGGTTACAAAAAAGTTTGTGTATATTTATATTGAACACAAGTTCACTGATATGCTTGCTTTTATTCTTCCAAATGATATTGAATATGTCCTTTGCATTTTACGGATCACTCAGTACTACCTGGCTATCCACTTTGTTGGCTGGTGGAGCTCATTATTTTAGGTACCTTGAATATAGCATGATTTGTTCAAGCACTCTATGGTTGATTGGCATTTCTTGGTTTCTTTTGAGACACTAGAATGAGGAAGTGGATGACATTCTTTTTAGTTATATAATTTCTGCTTTAGCAATTCTTTTTCCCATGATGGGGCAGGGAGTGGAGGGGATTTTGTAATGGAGTTGTGGGTTTGAAAATGTCTGTGCATATCAGCAAACGTGTCTGGTGTGACTTTGGGTAAATGAGTTTCCTTAAAACAGTGAATAATGTGGAGTAGCAGATGAGAGAAGTGCAATAATTCCTAGGAAACTCATCATAATAGTGACAGAGTGACCACGTGGACTCTGGAAGAACGTGCTATGTGCACAGTCCTGTGACCTCAGGCAACCATCACTTCACTTCTTCTCTTCTCTTTCAGTTCCTTCAGCATGAATTCCTTAGGGTATTCTGTTGTATGAGCGTTTTTACTGGAAGAATCCTTGGCATGGTAAAGATGTCTCATATACTGAGGGTTGTCACCATTACCACAGTCATCTTCAGCCTTATGACTTGTTTCTGTTTCATGTGAAAAGATGAGCATCTTCGTCTCAGCCCAAAGTTTACTTTAGCACCTCCACTGCTGTCCTCAGCAAGGACCCCATCCACGGTACTATCTTTCTGGCCCCAAAAGAAATCATTTTTTAAAAATTATATGTTCAAAGCACAGTGAAAGATTTGTCAATACATCAAATATTGCCACTTGCTGTCTACATACTCATAAGCTCAAAAGAAAAATAGACAATCATCGCCCCTTAAGACTGAGATCCCAGGCAAAATTATTTTCCTAGAGCTTGGTTCATTATTCTCCCAAAATCTAGAGCAGAAAACAAGTGAAAGAAACTCTGTGGAGATAATCACAATGGTATCCCCCTGGTCAGAATAACAGTAAACCTATTTCTGTGACTCAGAACCCAGTCACTGTGAATGTGAACTTATTTGGAAATATTGATTCTACCAAGCTTTCCCTTTTGTGCCATAGTTATTAAATCTTAAAGGAAACTTAATTTATGCATCCATATTCTGTCTCATATGCTAACTGATGTGGAATAGCTTCTTGGACTTCTAGAAATTCCCATGGAATCAATGAACCACCAGTCAACAGGCCATTTATGAAGGGGCTACCTTTCCAGTAACTCCTGGACCATGGTGACTGATTCCATTTCTCTTTATGATAGAATAATGAATTCTAAGAAATGTACTTCCTCTTAATGGTTCTTTGTTCCTTTACTTGGAAACAAATAGTTGTGTGGGCTAAAGTTGCTATCAATCCACTTGAAAACTATATCTAAAAAAACATTGAGTCTTCTTCTCTATGTTCATTTTAGCCATATTTTGAATGTTCCAAGCAATGAAGCATGAATTTCTTTATGTAGTCCTTTATCTCTGCAGTCATGGAATGTGCCTTTCATGCTTAATTATAGGCCAATGTCCTATTTCTTTCAAGAGGGTGCAATTGGACTCCCAAGTAATCAACCTTATTTTTAACTTTGTTTCTTTCCTCCTTAACATACATAGAATGATCTTATATTTATTTTCTAAAATTGAGTGCTTTCCTCCATTAAATATCTTATTTTATGCACCAGAAATTGTTTACTTGCTATTTCCTTGTATAGTTTTTTGTTGCTGTTGCTCCTTCTAAATGTGTTTAAAATGTTTGTTTAAAAGGTTTGTTTTCTCTAAGTATACTTCATGTTTTTGTCTATCCAGATCTGGACCCAATTTTCCCTGTATTCCTTCTTTGCTGAAAGGTGGTCAGTACTTCAAAATATTATTTCCAGAAGTTTAGTGGCCAACATTCTGAAGACAAAAAGCCGTGTCCCCCTTCAAAGGCTTGTGACCTTAAAATTAATAAACAAGATGTTGACTTCTTTTGTTGCTGTTTTGTGACCATGCCCACAAGACCCAGGGTTTACTCCCTGTCTCTGAGCTCAGCCAACAATTCTGGTGGGCTTTGGGGATCGTATGGGGTCCCTGGGTTTGAGCCTAGGTTAGCTGCTTGCAAGGCAAGCACCCTATCCACCGTACTATGTCCAGTCCAAACTGACTCTTCAGTCAATTATCCTAATTGCTATTCAAAAACCTTGCACATCTTTAATGCACATAGTTTGATGGATTTGAATATATCATCATATTCATGATGCTATAACAACCAGGTGATCAGGATTTCCATCATTTTCATAGTTCCCTTTTGCTCTTTTACTTTTGGTAAGAATGTCTAACATAAGATGTACTTAGCCATTTAATTAAACCTGCAAGTGCATATACCTTGTATCATAGGTACCATGTTATACAATCACTGTAGCACTGTCATCCTGTTCATCGATTGTCTCGAGAAGGCCCCAGTAACGTCTCCTTCCTCCTAGCCCTGAGATTTTAAAAAGTGCCACATTCAAGGCTCTTTCAGGGTTAGGAGAATGAGACCCATCATTGTTAC
>JAOXYA010054071.1:0-12096 GCA_028565675.1 Sorex palustris | reverse complement strand
AACATGGAGAAGCATTAAAACTAGTAAAATTTGGATATTGGCTATGTAGGTTTATTTTTTTTTATTGTTCTTGGTACTTTCCTATGTACTGAAATATTTCACAAGCAAAGGGTAACAGTAGAAAGGCATCTATTCCCACTTAGATTTTCTCAGAAGAGTTTAAGTTTAGGTAACTTGTCTTGGCCCAAGAGATGATATAGAAGGTAACAAGCATATGACGGAACGAAGTACAATCCTCAACACTCAATATAGTCCCCTGTGTCCTGCCAGAAGTGATCCCTAAGCACAGAGCCAGCTGTAAATCCTGAACACTACTGTGTGACCCCAAAACAAGTAAAATAAAATGTTTCCACAGAAAGAGGTTACAAACTTAGGTTTTGGTATAAAATACAGTGATTTCTGATGCCTACATACTACAAACATCTGCTTTCTGTACCTTGCATGTATCCTATAATTTGCAATGAAATTTGCATAAATTGCCTTTATCCACTCTTGTGCCTTTTTTTTAATCTGTTTTGGTTTTGTGTGGGGGTCAAACCCAGTAATGCTCAGGGCTTACTCCTGACTCTGCAGTCAGGAATTACTCCTGCTGTGCTAGGAGAGGGGACCAAACCTGGGTTGGCTGTGTGCAAGGCAAGTTAACTAACTTCCCCGCTTAACTATTTCTTCAGCCCACTCTTGTACCTTTACACCTGCTTACAGAACTATTCAAAGTTGATCCATAGTTCATGTCCTTGCTCATAAACCACCTCTGAGACTCTGTGTTATAGCAGATCTCTTCTGCCTTCCCAAGTTCCAGACACTCATTCAATTTGTCACATAACCTTGACACAGACTGTCTTATGTCAGGAATGTTTGCACCTGATTTATTTTGTATTTCTTATACAGAAGGAAAACATTTTTTTTTTTGCTTTTTGGGTCACACCCGGCCATGCACAGAAGTTACTCCTGGTTCATGCACTCAGGAATTACTCCTGGCGGTGCTCGGGGGACCATATGGGATGCTGGGAATCGAACCTAGGTCCCCTGCGTGCAAGGCAAACGCCCTACCCTCTGTGCTATTTCTCCAGCCCCAGAAAAACATTTCTTATGATGGTGCAAAGATTGAAACCATCCCCCAAACATCTGAAAAATGTTTCAAACACTTGCCTCAATTTGTAGAGTTCACACAGATGCTACCCACAAACTTTTCCGGCTGGGGTTTCATTGGCCAGTGAACACAAAGGTTGTTCTGGGCTCAGCTTTTTTGCCTAACAGTTATAACACATCTTCCCCCAAAACCCTCCTGTTTATATTTTCCTGTTATTTCTGAAACTGTGTGTCAGAGAAGGATTGTTTTTCTGCATAAGTCTGGGGGGAGGCGCTCTGATGGGCAGCAAGTGTTTCTTGCTATCAGCAGAATCCCTGCCTGCATGTCCTGGTGTTTCTGTCCTCTGTCAGGCGTTACCATTGGCCCTTCCCACCCCGCAATGCGGTTCACCCTCTTCCTACCCCCGCTGGAAGTGTACTTTCTTCTCTCCTCACCTCGCTTCGCCCTTCATAGGAGATCCCCAGAGGCTCTGTTGGGCTGGTGCCCTATAGCCAGTCCTCCCAAATCAAGGGGGCATCTTTGGAGGGGTTAGGAAGGGCGCTGGGGGTGGATCTGGCAAGTTCTCACAACATCCCACAGGTGATGCTCGATCAAGTTCACTAGGCAGGATGTCTTATTTGCAGAGGCAACACTGGGTCACTCCTTGGCAACACATATGATCTCCTTGAGCACTGCTAGGTGTGGCTCCCATCTCAGAAATAAATAATTTTTATATATTTCCCTCCAGGGTAACCTCCATTCCACCAGACAGGTATCTATTTCTGTAATTCTGGTTTTAAGCAGAACTTTACCTTTCCCATGGGATTTCTAGTCAGGGGGTCTTGATGAGACTTCATTTCTCTAAAATCAACAGTTTTCTCCCCAACCAACTAGACACATATCTGAGTAAAATCTCTGTAGAGGCAGAAGAAACTCCAGCGAGTAGGGATTTTGCTTTGCATTCAGCTAATCCTGGTTTAATCCCTGGCATCCCTTAAATTCCCCTTGAGCACTGCCAGGAGTGATTTATAAGGGCAAAGCCAGGAGTCACCCTTTAGCATGGCCATGTGTGGCCCCCAAAATAAAAATAAATAAATATTTATTTATAAAGGAAATCAGGTCTAGGGAAATACTTGAGGGCCAGTAGCACATGCCTGGTATGTGCAAAAATCCATTTCCATGTCCTGATTTCTAATGGGCCCTGGGGACCTTGAACCATAGCCAGGGTGACCCTTGTGACCTCCAGTACTGAAAACCCCAATAAACCTGAGTGTTAGCCTGAACCACCTGTCTAGCCGGCTGAGTATGAGTGGGAGTGGTTCCAAAGCCCCCAAGTAATGCTTAGGAGACCTTCCAAAATAAAATAAAATGAAATCTTGGAGATGAATCAGTGGTTAAAGCGCCTGTCTAGCAAGCGTGAGACCCAGAGTTCAATCCCCGGTGCTGCCTCCGTGCACTGAGCGTGGGCCTGGTGTTTTTGCTGTTCATCTCTGGCAGCTTTCTAAGACCCTGGGGAACTCAAGAACTTTACGGTTCCACCTAAAGAGGGACCACCCGGAAAAGTGCCGAGGACAAGAGTGCTGCTATGTGAGCATCACAACTAGGTGCGTGTGTGGCCCCTGAGGGTCACCGCAACAACATCAGCAGAGGCAAGGAAGGGAAGGAGGGAAAATGACATGACCCAGAAATCCCTTCGATCAAGAAAAGAAATATTCTTTTAGGACAAAGCATGAGCAAACCGCTAGGGGGCAGTGCTAGCAAAAAAATCTGATCACTGCCTTGGACTGCCAGGATAGTACTGACGCTCAAGTCCTTGTACTCTTGAAGAGTTCATTTGTCCTGGTCTTTTATATTTCTGCTGCCTCCTAGAGCATGACTCAGATCTGCTAACATGTAATCAATTTTTAAAATTATGTCTCTTACCTTTTGATTTTTAATCATGTCCTACCTCTATAGCTGACAAAAGTGATCCTGCTTGCTTGCTGCAAGATCTTGATTTGGTGTCAGCACTCACATAACTCACATGCTTAAATACATGTGTTTTCCTATGATTCTTAATTCCCGCAAGGCTTCTGAAAGCCCATTTCCTGTTTTAATGGTTCCTCAGCTCACAGCTAGTAGCAGTGGTCTGTGAATTAGCTCCTTGAAACTAGGAGCCCCTTCCCTTCCCCTCCCTCTCTGCCTCCTTCCCTCCCCTCCCCTCCCTTCCCTTTACTGGGTCACACCCAGCCATGCTCAGGAGCTACTCCCAGCTCTGTGCTCAGGGGTCATTACTGGCAATGCTTCGGGGCCCATGTGGTGTCAAGTCATCAGCATGAAAAAGATGTGCCCAGTCTACTGTGCTCTGTTCTTGTTTGGGTATTATATCGCCAGGGTTCAGTATAGAGATTCACTTTCACTCTACCTACTTTCTACTAATCAACTTCCTGTAGATTTGCCTTTTCTGGACATTTCACATAAGTGCGAGCGTCTAATCCAGGGCCTTCCAAGTTTCACTAACAATCTCACAGCACCATGAGTGGACTGTTACTACAGATGCATTGCCACTATTTGCCTGCTTGCCTCTCATCAGCCTGCTAGACATCATCGGGGCAGAAACCATGCTTCAACTTCAACATTTCTAATGCAGAACTCAGGATCTGGCATGGATCCTTGATAAATGTTTGCTGAACACAAGCTATTTTCCTCTTCCTTGGTTGCTTGCTGCAAGATCTTGATTTGGTGTCAGCACTCACATAACTCACACACACACGCATTTTCCTTTGTTAGTGCCTGGTAGTTCTTTATATAAACTCCACACAATGAAACAAAAAGTCCCTTACTGGGTCTCAATCGAGTGAGAACAAGGAGATTCCTGAGGCATGGAGTAACTTGCATTGGGGGAAAAAAGTCATCTTCATTCTGGCTGCTGAGGTTAACTGCATGACAGTTATTGGAACAGAAATGAAACTGAACAGCAGAAACAAACATATTCCATCATGGTGGCTGGAGCGATAGTATAGTGGGTAGGGTGTTTGCCTTGCATGCAGTCGAAGTAGGTTAGACTCCCAGCTTCCCATATGGTCCCCCAGCAAAGCCAGGAGTAACCCCTGTGCATCACCGGGTGTGACCCAAAAAGGAAAAAAAAATTATATTCCATCATAGCTGTAGTACATTTTAGCTATGCCTAGGATTTTAAACGCATGGTCTGAAAGTTATTTGAGACATATTTTCATGAATGAATTCATAGAAATATGTCATTAACATATGTATGGAGACATAATGGATTCTCATTTCCTGAGGGTGAAAAAATCTTCATTGAGCTGAAGCTAGGGTATATAATAATTGATCTATGCCTCATGCTGAGATTGCTGCCAATGGGGAAGCTTGAACTCTTCAGAAGTGGTGAGAGAGGCGATCACAGAGGAAGGGGAAGTCACTCTTCCTGGTAGGGTGCCAGTCAATTGTGCACAGAGTCTCAGGGACAAGGATCACAGCATTGCCCCCAAATTTGGGGGCTGGAGATTACCCAAAGGCTTTGCAGAGCTGCTTGGACCATTGTTATTAAGAATCTTGATAAGAGCTCTGGCACTGTGTTCTACCTGCTGCCTAGAATGCTCTGCTCTTCCTCCAGGGGCAGATGAATTTTGTCCCCTCCTTCAGGAGACCGGAGTCGGTCCTCTGATGCTTACCAGGTCTTCCCTTCAGGAGAGTGAACTTTTCTAATCTTGCTTGAGTTTGTAGAACTCGGTTTATGCCTCTGGAGAGAGCACTGGAGGTCAGTAAAAACTGCAAAAATTGCTTGCTAGCTAAAAGCTTCCCCTTTGCTTTTATTTGGACCCATACATGTACATATTTCCTTAACTTTTCCTCCCTATGAATACTTTTTTGGAACAAAACCAGGATTTGTAGTTTCATACTGAAGTGCAATTTTCCTCTTTAATAATCCGTGAGAGAGGTGACATTAACATATGTAAACATGAATATGTTTCTACTCATTCTTCATTTAGTTGGATGTGACATTATTTAATTATTGGGAAGCTTTTTTATTTGTTAGTTTTTGGTCTTTTGGTAGTACCGGCCAGTGCTCAGAGGTTATTCCTGACTGCACTCCAGGAATTACTCCCGGTGGTGCTCAGGGCACTATATGTGATGCTGGGGATCAAACCCATATTGGCTGCATGTAAGGCAAGCATCTTTCCCACTGTACTATCTCTCCAGCCACCATCTGTTGGTTAATTTTAAGAGAGTCTCTAATGTGCTGTAGTGAACAGTGGTGCATCGGTTTCAGGACTTGTGGAAACTTCCCAGAAAGACATGGGCCAATGGGAGGTTGTCTTGAGCATTTCTGTTCCAGACTGTTGCTTCTCAGGACAGAAATATATGGTCTAATTTATTTTTGAAACCCCTTTTTTGCTTTTTGGGTCACACCTGGTGATGTACAGGGGTTACTCCTGGCTTTGCACTCAGGAATTACTCCTGTGGTGCTCAGGGGAACATATAGGATGCTGGGAAAAGAACCAGGGCTGGCCGTGTGCAAGGCAAATGCCCTACCCGCTGTGCTATGACTCCAGACCCTCTTTTGGTTTCTTTTGCTTCTTCTTCTTTTTTGGGGGGGGGGATCACACCCAGATATGCTCAGGGTTTATTCCTGGCTCTGCACTCACGAACGAACCCTGATTTAACAACCCCCCTGGCAGTGCTCAGGGGACCATATGGGATTGCCAGGGATTGACCAACCTGGGTTGGCCAAGTACAAGGCAAACCTGTCAACTGTACTATCACTCCAGCCCCTCAAACTATTTCTTTTAACTCCTAATTCATGGGCTAGCTTCTATTGGCCATTATGAGGCTGCTACCTACAGCCACTGGTGGCTATAATTTCTAAATTGTTAGGAGCTTAAAAATGTTTTGAATGTTTTTTTTTTTGGTGTAGGACTTACACCTACTGCCTCACATATGTAAGGCAAGAGCTTTACCACTAAGTCATATGCCTAGGCACCACTTTCTAAAATTTTAAATAGAATTTACTGCCCACTAACAAGAGATTTCTGTGTGCACATGGCATGCCAGACTTTGCATACACACACACACACACATATCTTAGCAGCAGAGCAGATTCCTTTAATATATTTGAGCACTCTCTTCTCATTATATCTGGAACATGCAAGCTCCTCCCACTTGATCTCCTGCCCCTGACACTCTTCCACTTTAATCCATGGTAATAACTGCAATGATGGGTTTTCTTAAAACCCTTCTCTTGCTCAGATGTTTAATAAAAGTCACAAGTTAAACACCTAAGGACGGTAGAGATAAGGGCCAGGAGGATCACTCCATGGTTTGGAAGCCAGCCTCATGTGCTGTGGGAAAAGGAAGTTGGGATGGAGAAGGGATCAGTAAGTAAATGATAGTTGGAGGGATCACTCAGGATGGGATATGTGTCCTGAAAGTAGACAAAGGATTTTAAACTTGATGGCCTCTTAGTATCTGTATTGTAAATCATAACACCCTAAATTAGAGAGACAGCAAGAAGGAATGTACCTGCCACAGGGGGATGGGGTGGAAGTGGTGGGAGGGACACTGGAAACAACGGTGGTGAGAAATGTGCACAGTGGAGGGATCATTGTATGACTAAAAGTAATCATGAAAGTCTGTAACTGTGTCACATGATGACCCAATAAAAAAAAAGTCACAAGTTAAACCTCCTTAGACTGTAATTCAGAATCTCCGTCTCTTGAGCGTATCACAAACCCTCATAGCTACTGAATGGTCCATTTTTTTCTCATATCCTAAATGTGCCTTGGATTTTCCAGTCTTAGAAGTCTTGATTCTGCACATCCTTTTGTCTGGAAAAGTTTCTATCTCTCCAACATCAAATGTTTTAAGATTCATTTAAGTGCATGCCAAGCAAAACTCTTAAGCTGCACTGGGGCCCAGGGACTCTTCTCTTAGTGTGGGACAATCTTGAATGTGACCAACCTATACCTCACTAGTATTGTTTTCCTTAATTCTTTTCTTGACTCTGTGTCTTTGGTGGTACTCAGTGTTTTGTTTCTCACAAATACAGAGTCTCTGCTGGAAGTTATAGGCAGCTTCTGGCCCAGAGCCATGCAAACAAAGTCTCCCCCTACCTTTTTTTTTTCTGGGGCCCATCAAATGAGAGCCATATCATGGTTCTAGAAACACCAAGTTTGAACCTTTTCTTTCTGTTCCTCTTGTAGCCATCCTTCCCATTGCTTCTAGCTGTTGCACTGAGGTTTCACATCATATTTCCAAAAAGCTTCTGCAAAGAGTGACCATGTGTCACATTCAGAAAATGGATGGGGACTGTGACTTGGCTGCTGTCATGTGAGTACTTGCTATCCCAGGGGTCTGATTATCAATTCTATGATCATTTCTTGAGCTGAAGAACAGCAGGCTGGGACATCTAGGCTGAATACATCAAATACACATCATCATCAAACTAAGGGGTTTGGGGAAAGACATTTGACCTTCATGCTCGAGATTCTCTGGGGTGGACACACAATTCCTCTGCACTAGAACCCCCCTCCCTTACTTGTAGGGGATAGGTGTCAAGAACCCCAGTAGATGCCTAATAATGCAGTTTATACCAAATCCTGTATATATTATATCTTCTCCCTATTAAATTATTTATTTTTGGCTTGGGGTCACACCCAGTGATGCTCAGGGGTGACTCCTGGCTCTGCATTCAGAGGATCATATGGGATGCCAGGGATCAAACCTGCGACAGCTGCATGCAAGACAAGTGCCCTACCCATAGTACTATCACTCTAGCTTCTTCCCTATGCATTTAATCTATAAAGGAAACACCGTAAGGGGACAGGAATGTGGCTCAACTGGTAGAGCACAAGTCTTGCATGTATGAGAACCTGGGTTCAATCCCTAGTACCACTGGCCCCTGAGCACCACAGGATGTGACCCCAATAAGAAGCAAGAAACATTAAGCGCCATAAAAGATAAATGATAGGGGTTGGAGCGATAGCACAGCGGGTAGGGTGTTTGCCTTGCACACGGCTTACCGGGGTTCAATTTCCAGCATTCCATATTGTCCGTCAAGCACCACTAGGAGTAATTCCTGAGTGCAGAGCCAGGAGTAACCCTTGTGCATCGCTGGGTGTGACTCAAAAAGAAAAAAAAAGATAAATGATAATAGAAGATAATAATAAAATAGAGCAATTAGGACAGTGCACTGTAATTAAAGTTATGTTATGCAATCTCTCTATTTCTCTGAATTACTATATATAATATTTGCAAATGGGTCACTGAAGCCACAGGAAGCAGCTCTACACATCAGTGGGGGAGACCATCGTAGAATATGGGGAGATGCTGGACTCTGGCTGTCCTGAGTCCCACAATAGCCTCTACTCCCCATGCAGTAATGCTGTGCATAAGGCTAGAGGCTCTCAGCCACCCGATACTGTTCACTACTTCCCTAAGCAAAAGAAGGGGGCAAACGTGACTTCTTTCCATATCTTTAACTATAAATTTAATATGTGGGTTGCTGTTGTCATTTCTACTCTCCAAACAGCCATTGTTATGCCTGAGTTTCAGATTCCCAATTATGGAGAGACCAAGTCAACACACAATAATGCAAAAGCAAAGGAACTTTATTACTAGCCCGAGCCAGTGCTAGTCCAAGTCTCATCCAACACAGTGGAGTCTTGATAAGAACCACGACTCCAACTCACAAGCAGTTTGTATAGGGTTCAGAGTTAAGAAGCAATTTATATACTGGTCTATTTTTAGCATTGGCCATATTACAATGGTGGTCAGCAATTAGGCAATGGTTAACAACAGTTTCTAAGGAGGGTACAATGACCCCTAATGACCGGCCCGACCCAACTGCCCAATTCCTTATCTCGGCAAATTACTCAACTGGGAGTTTACCAGAAACTGCAAGTTCTGCTCTGGGGAAACAGAAACAGAGGTCTAGTTGAGATTTAATGTTAGCTGCAGCTTGTCATGGCATCAGTTTCACCCTCACACCATGTCCCACCTGCTAGCCTGCACACATATCCTCTTTTCTTCTGATTGAGCTGCTGCCTTATTGGGAACCCTTCCATCCTTCTCTACCCTGTTTCCTCAGCACCCCTACTCCCCCTGCCCCTAGGCAGTTGATCCAAAGCTTGACACTGAACATGGGGTTGTGGCTAAGGAGGTGTCTTAGTTCACCTGCTGCCATATGCCGAGTGACTGGCACAAGTGGGAGGGGGTTCCGGGTCTCCTGGTCACACAATATACCTACAAGCTTGCAGCAATGACAAGATGTCTTTAGGAGACCCTGATCCACTGAGGTTTACAGATGGTTCTTTTTTTAAAAAAATATTTCATTTTATTTATTTATTTATTGCTTTTTGGGTCACACCCGGCAATGCATAGGGGTTACTCCTGGTTCTGTACTCAGGAATTACTCCTGGCAGTGCTTGGGGGACCATATGGGATGCTGGGAATCAAATCTGTGTCGGTCGCATGCAAGGCAAATGCCCTACCTGCTGTGCTATCGCTCCAGTCCCACAGATGGTTCTTGAGACGGATCCCCTTGCCCACTTTCAGAGGAATCCACACCCATTGTCCAACTTGGAGATGCTGCTCCTGCTGAGGCTCTCACAGACTCAGGGAGAGTTTGCAATATGTTCATTGCTGGACTTTCATTATGCCAAGGGGCTGTGAGCTCACAGAAATTTGTGGGTTTGAATGAATACGTAAGCATCACCCCCATCTTTCTTGTGCAGAACTTTATAGATCTTACAAGATTCTTAAAGACGATCTGAGATCTGGGGCTGGAAAGATAGTACAGTGAGTAGGGTGCTAACTTTGCAAGTGGCTGACCCGGGTTTAATCCCCAGCGCCCCATTCCACCAGGAGCGATACCTGAGCACAGAGCCAGGTCCTGAGTACCTCTGGGTGTAGCCCAAAAACAAAGAATATCTGAGCTCTCAAAAAGAGTAAAAGTCATACTCAGGATCAGATTTTGAGGAAGATAACTCTTCACCCAGAACATTCCTCAGCCTAAGTGTCTGCATGGGAGAAAGGAATTATCTTATTCATGGCCTACTGAAATCCTATAGGTTTTTAATTTAATCTTAATATATAGTGCTGGTCATAGTTGGAGAGAAAAGGTAGTTTCAAAGGTAGTTGATAAACAGACCATACTTGGAATATTGGAAACATCTGGATGTTTGTGTCAGGTCCACCAAGCTGAATTCAGTTCTGTGCTTGAGGCTGCTCGGGCTTCTCTCAGAGATGCTTGTTGCCCATTTGCAGTGGTCAGTACCATTTCACCTTCATAGTAGGTGTCACTTCAGACTAATGACACTACAGAAGCTGTAAAGGTTATCACAGGACTTTCCAGGAAGACATGAGAAAAGAATCAGAAGTTTCTGTCTGTTTGTACGAATAAGAGAGAGATGCTGGGGACTGGAGACCAATGGTAACAAGTTTTTCAGAAATGTTTCTTTGCGATAAGCCAGTCCAAATTAGAAATTGAAAAGTATAGAAACAGAAATGATGTAAACCCTCACCTTGAAAAGAGAAAACATGATTTAAATAAATCTTCAATTTCATGTGGAATTAATTTTAAGTAGATGAAAAATATGAGCGAATCACTTGAATTCAAAAATATTTTGTTTGAGGCTTGGGATATGGTTCAGAGGTAGAACATTTGCCTTGCAATTGTGAAACCCTGGATTTGATTCCCAGCACTACAAAAACACACAAATAAAAATATTTTATTCAAAGGAACCAAAGAGATAGTATTATAAGGCATTTGTCTTGCATGCACTGGCTTGTATTGGATGCTTGGCACCACATATAGGCCCGGGAGCCCCATATGGAGTGATCCTTGAGCTCAGAACCAGGAGTAAGACCTCTGCACAGTAGGGTGTGGCTCAAAAATTAATATATCTATCTATCTACCTATCTATATAGATAGATACCAAGTACAAGTTTGTAAAACTGACCTCTCTGTGACTCTGTGACTGAAAAGATAGTATAGCAGGTAGGGCACTTGCTGTACAACACAACGAACATGGGTTCAATCCCTGGCATTCTATTTGGTCCCCTGAGCCCAACTAAAAGTGATCCCTGAGCAGAGAGCCAGGAATAACTCCTGAGCACCACCAGATGTGGCCCAAAAAACTAAAAAAGAAACAAAAAACAAAAATATTTTTAAGGGGCTGGAGTGATAGCACAGCGGGTAGGGTGTTTGCCATGCACGCGGTCAACACGGGTTCAATTCCCAGCATCCCATATGGTCCCCCGAGCAATGCCAGGAGTAATTCCTGAATGCATGAGCCAGGAGTAACCACTGTGCATCGCCGAGTATAACCCAAAAAGCAATAAATAAACAAATAAATAAATAAATTGGCTGATTCTTTAAAAAATAATATTTTTAAAATTGACCTCTGATTGATTAGACAACTGAAAAAGTTGTCCTCAAATAAGATGAAATTTCACTATGTAGTGCTTTATAAAATTATAGATTACAGATATTCATTCTTGTGTTTCCTGATTTTCAGCAAAAAACTGAAAATAAAGACACAATTGACCTTGTTTTTAAATAGTTTTACTGCAGAGTATGTCTTTTCTTGTTCAAAATGTTGTTTCTTAGTTCTGCCTTTGTGGAATGAATTTAGGTTTAAAATGTATCATTTTATTGTCTTGTTTTAAATTTTTGTTTAGACACCTCAATTTGCAAAGTTGTCTACCATAGAGTTTTGGATATATAATGTCCCACCTCCAATCCCAACACCCCATAATTCCAATACTCCTCCCACCACCAATATGAATCCTTGATAGATTTTTTTCTTCTTTTTTATTGAATTGCTGTGAGATAGTTATTAAGTTGTTCATTGTTGGGTTTCAGTCATACAATGTTTCAATCCCTTCACCAGTGTACATTTCTCACCACCTATGTCTCTCATTTTCCTCTGGTCACCCTCCATCTGGCAGCCTGCCTCTATGTCAGGCACTTCTCTCTCTCTCTCTCTCTCTCTCTCTCTCTCTCTCTCTCTCTCTCTCTCTCTCTT
>JAOXYA010054062.1:0-12096 GCA_028565675.1 Sorex palustris | reverse complement strand
CCAGCATCCCATATGGTCCCCTGAGCACCGCCAGGGGTGATTCCTGAGTGCAGAACCAGGAGTAACCCCTGTGCATCACTGGGTGTGACCCAAAAAAGCAAAAAATAAATAAATAAAATAACCGGGAGTAAAGTTGGACCGTGGCAGGTTTGCCCAGCATCGGGGCATGACTGACGAAAGAGGGAAAGAGGGAAAAAAAAAAAGTCTCTTTCCTGAGCTTTGCAGGATGAGGTCATTGTTCTCAGCTGCCCTGACCCTAGCCTGCAAAGGCTCAAAGTCTGTGTGTGCCTCTGGCCAGTCAGTGACAAGCAAGGTCTGAAATCCTGATGAGCAGCCAGGCGGAGAGTAAAGGAAGCCTCCCCGAATTAGAGTAATTCTATTAAAGCCTAGTATTTAAAAAAAAAAAGTACCAAAAAAGCCCATCTGCTGAGACGATATAATTCATTAAGTGAAAAGAGGAGGCAGAAGGCTGTGGAATGGAGGGGGGGATGAATCAACCCTTTGCTGTCTTTTGTCTCGTGGATTTGAGTTACGACCCAACTCTGGATTCTGGATCCTGCCGCGGGGAGGGACAGCTGAGGAACTCTCTGGGCGTGTCTTGCCTTGGCACAGAGGACGCTTTTGTGCAGGTGTGGCATGGGGTGAGTGAAGGGGGGTGCTGGTGGCGGCCACTGGTGTCCGAGGAGGGCCGGGCCTGGGGACCAGTAGGAGGCGGAGGGACCATGGGGGGATGAGGAGTCCCTGAGGAAGGTGCTCCGCGGGTGCAGGAAGTGCCTCATTCTTCCTGCGCTGGCTGGGGCACACCCTCTGCGTGGCACTCCCCTCCTGGAGTCCGACTCAGCCCACAGACTTCTGGGCAGGTGGCCAGCGCCCGAGCCTGTCCCCCGACGAGCGCGCACGGTCGGTCCTGGTGAAGAGAAGCGCAGGTCCCGTGATCTGTCCCTGTCGTCACTGGCCTGGGAGCCCCGGAGCCCATGGACCCTCTTCAGGCTGAGGAAGACCACCAAGGTTTGGCTCTGTCCTAAGATCCCCCGTCCCCCTGCGGGGCTGTCTGGGTACCCGGGCTTTTCAGGGATGGGGAGAGACGCCACAGGCTTTCCTTAGGGGTAAAACAAGTCTCTGTGCTTCTGCCACTCTGTTCGCGTGCTGATCTGCTGATGGGTGACCAGGCTGGTATTTGGGACGTGGAGTTTCTCTAGGCTAGCACAGCCGATGTGCACGTAGGGAGGATTTAAAAAGAAAATGGACACAACTGCTTTGTAGCAGAAGTAGCAGCTGAGTGCAATGAAATGGAGCCAGATTGGTGTGCGGGAGCACTTTAAAAGGAGTCCTTGGCGATGATGTCAAATCTCAGGAGTGCTCATCCTCTTCCATGGCCCCCTCCCACGACAGCACCTCTTGGATAGCATCACTTTGACACACGTCCTTTCGTCCCTCTCACGTCTTTGAACACTGGGGGCAAAGGGGGCTGAAAGGGGGTTCGGAGTGTGGCTGCTCTCCCTGCCCTGCTGGTTGGGGTTCATGGGGCAGTTGGTTCCTCGGGAACAGCAGTTCTGGAGGGAGCAGCCCATCAACTCCGCTCCTCCACCCCCCGCCCAGGGACTGACAGCTGGCACGATGACCTCAGAGGCACCTCAGCACCCGCGGCCCGTGTCACTCTGTGCGCTGGTCCTTCTGATCTCCGATCGTTGACCTCTTTGGATAACAGTGTAACCAGGGCCCGGAGAAAGTGCAGGGGTTCACGGAAATTCCATTCCGGATGGGCAGTCACCCTTCCCGGGCACGCAGGACCTCTGTGAGCTCCCGTTTGCCTTTGGCGGGGAGGCTCCCCAGGGATGCGGCTGCGCGTGTTTGCACCTGCCGGGAGGGCCGAGGCTCGCACGGTCTCTTGGCACCCATGTCACTGGCTCATGATTCACGGCGGCTCCTGGGGCCTTGAAGTCGCCTCCTGAAAGCGAACACTCTTTGGAAAGAGAGTTGTCGATGGAAAATATCTGGAAATGTGGTTTAGTATTCTTGATCGATCAGCCCAAGATATCTAGTGGGAAGACAAAAGTTGAGAAACATCAGCATAATCCATTTAATGCCGACAGCAACCCCAGGGATGCCAGAAGCCAAGAATCTGATCCAACATTTTCTCCTCCCCCATTTTTTTTTTTTTAGTCTAGCATCACCCAATGACCAAGAAGGGCTCCAGTTTCTCTGCTACACTGTGGGATTCAATCCTCAAAGATAGAACCTGAATCCGAATGACATCACACTTATTGTATCTGTGGATATACTATTTCTGATCTTTAGTGTTGGAAATTGATTCTGTGACTCGTCCCAGTTGAAACGGGTTGTCTTGGAGATAAAATTAGAATGTCCCCTCTGGTTTGGTGGCTCTGTTTAGAAACGGTGGAAGTCCTCTGGTTTCCTTGCACCGTGAAAAGAGTGGGCTTTAGTGTTGATTCATAGGAAAGTGAGGGCACGTCTGGGAAAATCTCACATTGACAGAGAGACTCTTGCACACAGTAAATCATGGTCTTGCAACCAGTTTTCTAGGCCAGCCCGGGGAGGACAATGTCTCGTGCCTTTTCTCTCTGCTGTTCGGCTAGCCTCTGTTCCATTCCATATGTACTTTTTTAGGTATTTTGGAGTCTTTCCGCTCGCTGCCAGCTGGATTCTGCAGAACTCATGTCCTTAGAACAGTTGAACAGTGAACTAAATTAAATCAGCCATGCTGAAATTGGAAGTTGGCAAATGATTCTGAGACTCAAAAACAAGCACACCTTATGTTTGGAACGTAGGGGCTTTCACGGCTTCGTATTGTTTTGAAACTACTCTCCCTAGGGAATGGTGGCCAGATATTTAGATTATCTGTGTTTTAAGAGCGAGAGAGCGAGAGCGAGCGAGCGAGAGAGAGAGAGAGAGAGAGAGAGAGAGAGAGAGAATGAGAGAGAGTAGCAGCAGAGTGAAGGCACTGTTAAGCTCTGCTGGGTGTGGTCCAAGCTCTAAGCTTCAGTACCTACTCAGCAACCCCACCTCCAAAAAAAAAAAAAGAATAGAAGGGCACTTGGGCACTTTGACTCACCCATCCCCCCACCTCGCCATGTGCATGGACTTACCACTATGTACATCCCTGGGCCAAATAGAAGGGTCATGGACTTGTTTGACTGCATTTCGGTTTTGTCTCTGTTCTCACCAGGGGGTGGGGAGGCTGATAAAACAGAGAGGCTTTGCCATGCCTCCTTCTCATCCTTCCCTCTTCAGGAAGAGTCTTGTTCTCTTCGTCCCCAGCACTCCTGGAAAGCAGGAGCTCGTCAGATGCTATTGGTGGGAGACAGGGACACAGGGACTTACTTCCTGCTCTAAATGGTATGCCTAGAGCGAGCGTTTGCAGATGCACACACATCTCCTGGGAATGTGGGAGGGCCACATGCATAGGGAGCCTGCTGGAATGGGAAACCCCCACCTCCACCCCAAAGCTCCCAGGGCAGGTGCTGTCACCAGTACCCAATGCTCAGTGGCTCCTGCCCGGGGCCACACGCTCATGGCTCCCCACTGGCCACTGGCCTTGCCAAATTCCCAACAGAGGCCACTGAGAAGGCTTCTCAAGCAGAAAAACCTGTCCAGCACTCATCCCAGGTGAAACCACCTCGAGTGTTAGTCAGCAAGTTGCTTTTGCCCCTTTGGGGAAAGGAATGGCATTTAGGATCTCCCATATTCTGAATTATTAAGTCTGTAGCCTCAACCTGTTTTTTTTTCTTTTTGGGTCACACGTGGCAATGCACAGGGGTTATTCCTGGCTCTGCACTCGGGAATTACTCTTGGCGGTGCTCGGGGAACCATATGGGATGCTGGGAATCGAACTCAGGTCGGCCACGTGCAAGGCAAATGCCCTAACCGCTATGCTATTGCTCCAGCCCCTATAGCCTCAACCTTTAGAGTAGGCTCTGATGGAGAAGTAGGTGGGAATCTGGGGAGCCCCGAGGCATAACTTGCCACGGATTGTCTGCAAACAGACAATTGTCGCTCTAAGCATGCCACTTAGAGCAGGAAGCAGGGCACCATTTACATGGCGTCTAGTCTACTGGTGCTCACCTTGGTCCCTCTTGACCCAGGAGCCCCCACCCTGAGGGGGTGGGAATTGACTGGAGTGGCTGCTCCTGGCCTGGGGGGCTGTGAGTGAGGAGTGGGGTGGGTATTCTCTGTGGCCAGTATATCTCTAGCTGTGTGTGATTTTCTTTGCCTTTCATTTTTATTAAAACTCTGTGATTCACAAAATTGTTCACAATACAGTTCTTTCAGGCATCTAGTATTCCAACATCAATCCCACCCCCAGTGGGACCTTCCTTCCACTCCCGTCTCCCCAGTTTCCCTCCCTCCCCCAAATCCTGTCCCCTCAGCCGGCACTTAGCAGATCTGCTTTGTGCTTCTTGCTCCGTAGGTTACTTTGAAACGGCTCAAACGGTCTGTTCTCCTGGTTTCTATCTGGTTTCTATTGCTTTCTAAGCACTCACGGCACCACAGACCCATGAATTTCACTAGTCACTTCGCTTTGGCAGCTTTGGCCTCACCTGGGTGTTGACTTTCAGCCACCGTCACTGTACTCTTCCGGCTGCAGCTGGCAGCTTCACTGGGGAAGTCTGTTTGCGGGAGGGGCAGCACCTTCCTAGCACTTGGCCTTGAAGCAGCTCAGACACGTCCTGTGGGTTTTCATTTATGACTGAGTGGCTCCGAACAAGGCAGGTGCTGGGAGCTGTTTGGAACATGTCTCTGAAGGGTTGGAGAGATAGTACAAGGGAGAAAGTACTTGTCTTGCATGCGGCAGAAGGTGTGTCTCTCCCTGGTACCACGTAGAGTCTGGTGGAAGCCAGGAGCACTGCCAAGCGTGTCCCCCAAACAAAAACCAGCCAAACACCCCTCCATTTGGAATCCAGACTTTCAGAAGGACCTGTAGCACCTGACCTCTCTGCTAAAGATGTGCAAGACAAATGCCCAGCTGGAGAATTTGGAAAGGGCCTGGGCAGGGCACAGAATGCCAGAGGATACCGTCACCTAAGGAAGTTTGGGGTGCTGAGGCCAGGGAGATGGCTTAAAGGATTAGTGCACATGCTTTGAACTTGTATGCATTCTAGGTTTGACTCCTACCACCACATGATCCCCTGTGCATCACGAGGAAGAACACCCTGAGCACCGCTGGGTTCCACTCACCCCGCCCAAAATGGGGAAATAACTGAGGGTGCTGTCTGGGGAAGGCCTGGTGACTTCTTGAGATGTAGATGACCTCCCAGTTTCAAGGGTACAAATCTGACCTCGGGTCACCTTTCACTCTGTCTCCACTGGGGATTCGGATGCTCTGGTCCTCAGGACCTTCTTGGCCAGTCACAGCGACTGCTAAGTGACAATGCTTTTTTTGTTCTTCTGAAAGAAAGTTCACTTTCCTCCTATAAATGTGTTCCCCTGTTTCCTGTCTTCGGTTGTTGTGTTGTCACGGGTTACGCACTTGGCACCATAAGTGACACTGGTGGGGATCATAGCAGCAGTTTTGGAGATCACGCTGTGTGATGTGGTTGGTGTCAGAGATCTAGTGCAAGGCCTCACACCTGCAAGGCAGGTACTCAAGTGCTGAGCCTCATTCTCAGGCCTTACAAATGTATAATTTGGGGGTTTGCAGGAGGAAAACATGTTCTTTTTGGACCCAACATATAGATTAAGCTCTTAATGGTTCACTAAACCTTTAGTTCACACGGAAACTTCGATACTCACTAGCATGTGTGACCTTGGCTAGTGCCTTCATTCCCCAGAGCTCAGGTTCCACATCTATAAAAATGGAACTAGTCTTGCCTCCTGGTTTATAAGATTGATTATAAATGAGGATGATGGGGGTGGCTATAAAGCCTGACTTGCAATAGTGAATGGATTGTATCATTTGTAATTGTATTGCACCTGAGAAATTCAGACGCTTGCAAATCATGTATACTGTTCACTAGTGTTTGGGCCCTGTCCAAGGCCTGGATGCTAATTGGGGTATTTTAATTTTGTTTCTGTGTGTGCTTACTGATGTGTTTTTCACAGTGCAAAATGAGGCTGCCCGTGGCCTCTGTGCTGAGCCAGGCGTGCTTCCTCTCACGTACTTCACTTCCTTCCAGGGCCGGGGGTGGGGGTGAGGGGGTTGGTCCCTGTCGCCAATCATCAGGCAGCGTCTTCTCCCACCCATGAGACAGGAGCCCGGAGCTGGCCAGCCTGACACCGGAGATGACCAACACGGTGGCATTTCTGTTCCCGAATGTGCCTTTCCTTCCCAACACTCTTTGCCTTTGTATTTTTTTAATGGCTGTATAAACTTACAATCTCTTAGAAGACTTCTAATTTGACCTGCTCGGGGAATATGATTAATTGTTCCCAAGAGAAGTCTGCTCGGTCCCCGGAATAAAGGTAGCCAAGTCCTTCTGTGAAGAGTTGTCAGCAAGAATTTTCGGTTTTACAGAGGATGGCACAGCGGGTAGGGCGTTTGCCTTGCACGCAGCCAACATGGCCAACCCGAGTTCGATTCCTCCACCCCTCTCGGAGAGCCCGGCAAGCAACCGAGAGTATCTCGCCTGCACGGCAAAGCCTGGCAAGCTCCCTGTGATGTATTCGATATGCCGAACACAGTAACAACAAGTCTCACGATGGAGACGTTACTGGGCCCACTCAAACAAATCGATGAACAATGGGAGGACCATGACCATGACCATGACCGTGACAGAGGCCGTGAGCAGCGTCAGTCTTCCCTCCTGCTCAGGGACTCGGGGTCCATCTCAGGACTGAGTCATTATGTGCCCGCTGTGTGCAAGTGCTTGAGCAAGGACCTTGGGTTAGAGACAGTATTTTTTTTTTTTTGCTTTTTGGGTCACACCTTGTGATGCTCAGGGGTTACTCCTGGCTCATGTACTCAGGAATTACTCCTGGCAGTGCTCAGGGGGACCATATGGGATGCTGGGTCGGCCTACGGCAAGGCAAACGCCCTACCTCCTGTGCTATCGCTCCAGCCCCAGATTAGAGACAGTCTTGGCCTTTCGGCGAGTCTCACTGAAGCAGTGGGAGTCCAGCTCTGTCCACATGATCCCTGTGGACACTCATATGGACCCTTTTTCCTTCCTTCATTCCAACCTTTATTCTTCACATGCTCTTGAGTCTAACAGTGCTATCTATAAGAAATAATCTTTCTGAACAATCCTTTAAAAGTTAAAAAGAAACTATAACCTTGGAGTTAGATGAAACCATTTGTTCCTTTGATTGCTGTCTGTAACCTGGGAGATGAGAGGAACAGTGAGCATGAGATGAGAAGCCACGGGAAAGTTGTTCAGATACGCAAGCTCACTGGGACTAAGGGCTCCTTGAAGGAAGAAACTATCTCACCGCTCATCATCATTTCTCAGTATCTTTCTAGACACTGCCCCACCCAGAGCAGACACTTCATAAAAGCTTATGGAAGGGAAAGGCAACGGTATTGTTATCCTCAGTTCTGTACTCCATCTCTCTCTCTTCCTGAGTAAGGTTCTTGGTTCATGTCTTCTGATAGTTTCTTTTGATTCTTGATGCACTGTGCTTTTAAAATGTTTAGAACACAATATTTGGGGGTTTTGTTTTGGGCCATACCTAGCTGTGCTCAGGGCTTACTCCTGACTCAGTACTCAGGGATCACTCTTGGTGGGGCTCAGGGAACCATATGTGGTGCCAGGGATCTAACTCGGGTTGGCCGTCTGTAAGGCAAGTGCCCTACCTGCTGTACTATCATCTTTCTGGCCCCTCAAGTACCATTTCTTGACTTTGCATATTTGAGGTTATCTAAGAGTGTGGACAATGTGATCAGAGAGACAGTGCATGGGGTAAGGTACTTGCCTTGCCTGAACACCATGAAGCATGATCCCTGAGCACAGAGTCCTCAGCACAGCCAGATTCCAGCTGCACACACACACACACACACACACACACACACACACACACACACACGCATGCACGCATGCGCGCGCGTGTAGCTAATGTCTACTGTAAGAAACAAAAATGTGGAGATGGTCATCTAAGAATCTTACAATGGAGATGGAATTACATAAAGAAAGCCACCCCATCTCACTGCTCACACCCATCTGTCCTGGTCTCAGTGTATTGGCTGGTGCCCGCGACCCAGTTCTTTCTCCAGTGCCCCTACTGACTGCATCCACCCCCACCCCAGACAGGCTCAAGTGTCGCCTTTTCCTTCCCTCACCTGTCATGCATTCCAACTTTCAAAACCAGATTGATACCTTTGACGTGTCGTTGTTTATCTCCTGTTCACTTTGGGGTAAAAGCATAGAGAGAAAAGTGTGTTTAAAGCTCCAGGTTTAACCGGAAGCTCAAGAATTCTGTAGAGTTTGTGCTTAATTGCCACCTTAAACTCTGCGACACATTTGATCTCATTTCCTACGACAGAATGGTAAGTTTGTTGCTCCAGGAAACTACCATTTTTAGGGGGTGTCTCTAAAGCATGGTTATATTTGTTTATGGAGCTGTATTTTTAGGGATACAATTTCTCACCTCTTCAGAATGTGTCACCCCACCAAACCCACCATGAAGCACCCACTGTCCTCTGGACACCAGACCCCTTCCACTCTCCCACTCTCTTCTGCCCCACCTCCTTTCATAGTCTCACCCTGCAGTCAGAGGCCAGGAGCCTGTTTTTCTTTGGCTTTGTTCCCTTGCTTTCCTTCTTGATGTCCCAACCACGAGTGAGATTATCTGGTAGTTTTCTTTCTTCTTATTTTGCTTAGTATGCCCTCCTCCTCTATCCATATTGTAGCAAAAGGCAGATTTTTATCTTCCAGCTGGAGTTCTGTTGTGTATCTAGGACCACATTTTATCTGTTCCTCTATCATTTAGCACTTGGGTTATCTCCAAATCTTGCCTATTGTAAAAAGTGCAGCAGTGCACATTGATCTATGTATGTACTTTTGTTGTTTTGTTTTGGGGGGCTCTACCCAGTGGGGACTCGGGCCATTCATGTTGGTGTTCAGGGGACCATATGGTGCGGGAGTCAAAACTGGGCCTCCCTGGCATCTGCTCTGCTTATTGTGCTCTTTCTGGCCCTGATATAGATGCATCTCTTTCAGATTGGTGTCTTGTGTTCTTTGGCTAGAAAGAACACAAGGGAGTGGCATGGCTGAGTCATATGGTAGTTCTACTTTGTTTTTCACAGGTTTGGAGCCACACCCAGTAAAATCCAGTGGATTCTCCCTGTATAGTGCTCAGGAATCCCTTCCAGAGGTGCTCAGAGGACCTCGTGGTACCAGGGAGTTAGCCTCAGCCTCCTGCATGTATACCGGCCATGGCCCTTGAATATTTTGCGAAGTTTCCCCACCTATTTCCATGGTGGCTGACTGAACCAGGTTATATTCCCACCAGCAGAGACTGAAGTTTTCCTTGTCTCCACCTCCCTGCCCATACTTTGTTATTTCTGGTCTTTTGGACACAGGCCATTGTCACAGGTGAGAGGAGATAGCTCATTATCATTTTGGTCTTTATGTCCTGATAGTGAGCACTTTTTAAATGCACCTGTTGTGTGTGCTTGTGTGTGTATGTGTGTGTTATATGTGTGTGTTGGTGAAGTTTCTGTTTAGCTCTTCTGCCCATTTTCGCCGAAGTGGTTGTTTTCTTGTTGCTGAGTTTTGTGAGTTCCTTATAAATCTTGAATATTAGCCCTTTGTCAGAGGTAGAGTGTACAAATATTTTCTCCCATTTGAGAGGGTTTCTTTTTGTTTAATCGTAGCTTCAGAAATTTCCATTGATGTAGCCCCTGCATTAATTTTTGCTTTTTTTTTTTTTGCTTTTGGAACAGAATCCCTGAGCTAATATCATGGAGTGTTTGCCTATATTTTCCTCAGTGTAACTGGTGATCTGGGGCCTTTTGATCTGGGATCTTGCATCAGGGTCTTTAATCCACTTCGAGTTCACTTTTGTGCAGTTTGAGAAAGTGATCCAAAGAAGCTGTGATTTTTTGTTTCTTGGGGACCACGTCAGGCAATGCTCAGGTCTTATATCTGGCTCTGGGCTCAGAGATCACTTCTGCCCAGGAGTCATATGTGGTGCAGAATGTCAAACCAGAGTTGGCCACATGCAAGTGGGTCACTGAACTTACTATCTCTCGATGGCCCAAAGCTGATTCTTATCTTTAAGAAGTCTAGTCATAAGAACATGGATTGAACTTACTAAAATAGTCCTTGTAAGTTGGCTTTTCAAAATTGTTCACTACAAAAGACATTTATATACATAAATGAGTATAGTCCCCAAAAGCTATGTCACTGAAAAATCCTGAAATTTTTCTTTTTCATTTTTGCTTTTAAGATTCCAAGAAAATGTGTTAGCTATAAGCATTTTCAGGCAAGATAACCCAGCTGGTACCATCTGCAAATTTAGAAATTCAAAGCAGCGGACAATTATCAATCTCTCCCGGGACTGCAGGCTTGACTGGGCATGAGCTGTCCAACTGACGTGGAGAGCCTGATGAAGTTGCTCACCTTTGGGGACAGCTCTTGGATTGGTCCCTCTCAGCCTCCTCTGGGACTCCCAGGTTATCTTCCAAGCTGTTCGTCATGGCAACCAGGGTAAAAGAGCAAGCAGCAAGCACACTGTCTCAAGGTCTTCTCCCAGAGCTGGCACACTGTCCCCGCTTCTTCCTTGTTCCATAGGCCGGAGTAAGTCACATGGTCAAGCTCAGTCCAAAGTGGGAAGACATTATGTAATGCAGATCTAATGAGAGGGACAGATTGGGGCCCGTAGGGGAAGTCCACCCTGACTTCTATGCAGTGACTTGCATTGCACTGGTATGAATGAGAAGTTACTGAGACTCACTGAAATGGAAGTCTTATACCCAGTTAATCTGAGAAAACTCATTTTTAATTAAAAAAAAACGATTCTACCTCTCGGGGATCTTACCGTATTCAAAGAAGTGGTACATAGATGAAAGTAATGAATGAGATGTGTGTGGAGAAAAGTAAGGAATTGAAGGTTAGAACACTTTGTGTGACCAGCCTACAGAAGACTTCTTATGTAAAGGGCATGACAGTAGATATTTTAGACTTTGTGAACCAAGCAATCCCTGTCAAAACTATCAGTGATTGCAACACAATCCACACAACACAAGGTATGGGTGATGCATAAATGAAAGGGCAGGACTGTATTCCAATGAAACTTTGACTCATAAAAACAGACTGCAGGTTTTTATAGATCACTGACCTAGAATTGTGAAAGAAATAAAGATCAGCTGTGAAAGACTTTTTGTGTGTTTGGGTTTTGTTGTTGTTGTTATTGTTGTTGTTTGGGGGCCACACCCACTGGTGCTCAGGGGTTACTCCTGACCCTACACTCAGGAATCACTCCTGGTGGGGCATGCTCTTCATATAGGGCACAAGGAATCAAACCTGAGTAGGCCACGTGTGAGGCAAGTGCCCTCCCCATTGTACAATCGCTCTGACCCTGAAAGACAAAACAATCGTTTTGAAGGCAATGAGGATTAGTTTCACCCAACAGATATATTTTATTTTAGTTTTTATTTTTTTATTTTATAAAGTAGTTTACAATATCTGATTACCTTTAATATGCAGATACGAATCCCACTACCATTACACCTTCCCACCACCATATTTCAGATGTTTCCATGCTGAATCCCAACCCCTGGCCCAAAGCAGAACCGAAATAATTTATTTTAGTGATCTCATAGAAGGGCTTAATGACCCCTGGGTGTAATACAACAATCTTCACATTCTTTTCTCTAAGAAAACTTTTTTGGAGCCTTTTCAGTGGTTTTTTTTTAATAACAAAAAAACAAGATATATTTTAGATAGTCAAGAGAAATAATACAGTTAGTCAGCAGATGAATTTCCCCCAAGGTTCATGTGGTTCAGTAAAAATGAAGACTAATTACTCTTCAAAACAAACAAAGCATTATTTCTGCTTCTGAAAGCCAGCTTGAAAACATGTTTACTAAGAATGTTGAATGTTTTTCCTTAGACAATAAGAAAGGGAGCCCGGCAAGCTACCGAGAGTATTCGATATGCCAGACACAGTAACAACAAAGTCTCCAATGGAGACGTTACT
>JAOXYA010054056.1:0-12096 GCA_028565675.1 Sorex palustris | reverse complement strand
TGGTGATGCACAGGGGTTACTCCTGGCTCTGCACTCAGGAGTTACTCCTGGCAATGCTCAGGGGACCATATGGGATGCTGGGAATCGAACCTGGGTCGGCTGCGTGCAAAGCAAACATCCTACCCACTGTGCTATCTCTCCAGCCCCCCGGTGAAAGTCATCTGAACTGAAGATTTTATCTATGTAACTGAACTTGGCATGAGGGGCGTGTTTGGAACAGTTCCTTGGAACATAGGTGATGCAGACATTCTGGTGATGCATATTGGAGCAATGAATGCATAAAAAGTATGATTAATAGTACTGTAAATCCCAGTATCTTGATAAAAATGATTTGAAAATCTCTCTTTTGAAAAGAAAAGATAAAGGAACAAATATGGTCATGGCATCACTGCTTACAGCAACCAGGACCTGGAAATAGTCCAATAACCCAATGGCAGGATTAGAAATCATGATCTTATAGACACAGTGAAATGGTAAACAGTAGTGCACTTTGAGAAAAGGGGGGAAACTGGGCTTTTGATATAAGGAAAGAATGAGAAGGTGTCATGATAAGAGAATAAGTCAGAGAGAGGAGAAGTGCCCAGGAGGGGACAAGTGCCTTTAACACCACTCCTACGTGGAATACAAAGAATCAAAACGGGAAAGGAACGATGATCAGAAGCAGCCTCTGGTCTAGAGCTTTCAGAAACGTGTGACCTCACACCTCAGTACGGAGTCACCACACTCAGAGTTAGTGCCAGAACTAGGGGAGCGTGTCTCACTGCCCGAGGAAGGGAGGCTCCCTGGATTCTACATGACCTCTTTGCTGTTTGGGGGGCAAAAGGGGTCATAGGACCTCAGTGCTGCAGGAGGGGATTCTTACTTGGGTCTGTGTGGGGAGCTGACACTCCACTTCTGACAGGTCACACCCGACCTCGTCTTGGACATGGTGCCCCTGTAGGTCTTCCCGTTCCCGATCTTGCACTCTGAAAGATACACTGAGAGGAAAGAAACAACCTGGTTACATACATTATTTTATTGTAGATTTGCAGGGCACCCACAGGGCTGGGGAGCTACTCTTAGCGCGGTGCTTGGGGATTGCTCCTGGTGGTCCTCAGGGGATCTTGCGGTGACAGAGGTCAAACTGGACTTCCCAACATCAAAGCCTGGACCCAGTCTTTGAGCCACCAGCATCCCGTGTTCTTTGGGAGAAGCAGCACGAGGAAGTCCCGAGTGGTGTTGCAAGGAGGAAGAAGGGCAGGGACACCGGGGCGGGCACCGGCTTCTCTGTCAAAGACCCTTGTTCTAGAGCCAGGCAGGACGGGCACGTGGCCCCTCTTCAGAGCACTGCCTCGCTCATCCGAGCCTGGGGCCACAGAACTGGGGGAAACAGAAAGGAAGGAACCGGGATCTATACACACACTGGGTGTGGCCCCCCCACACACACACCAGCCACTCACACACACACATCACACATACCACGTACACACCACACACATACACATACACACAAACACACCACATACACACCACACACACATACACATACATACATACACACCACCTGCCACACACATACACATACACACATACACACCACATACACATACACACACATACCACACACACATGCACACCACATACACATACACACATACATATCACACACACATACACACCACATACACGCCACACACACACCAGCCACTCACACACACACCCCACACACCAGCCACTCACACACACACCACACACACCACATACACACACATACACAAACATACACATACACACATACATACCACATACATACCACACATACATACACACATGCGCACCACATACACACTGCACATACACCAGCCACTCACACACACCACACACACCACATACACACATATACACATACACAAACATACACATCCACACATACATACCACATATACATCACACACCAGCCACTCACACACACACCACACACACCACATATACACACCTGCCACACACTACACTCACACACATGTGCACACACATATACCTGACACATACCACACACCCATCACTCACACACATACATACACATACACACTACATACACACATGCATACATACCCCACACACATACACACACATACACATCACATGCACACACTCGCCATACCACACACATACACACACACCACACACCTGCCATACACACCCCCACCACACACACACACACACACACACAGATTACATATGCAGCAGAGGGAAGAAAGGGCATGGACAGAGTCTCTCCACGTGCCAGGCCAGGGAAGCTCTGCAGGAAGACACAGAGCCAGAAGAACCAACCGACAGCAGTGTGAGGATGGGCGAGGAGGTGCGGCCAGTAGCACACACTCTGAAAAGTTAGATAGTGTCTGGCACACACCTTCTGGTGAATGAACAGCCTCGCAGTAAAAGGCAGATTAGCAGGAATGGACATTTGGTTCTGTTTAGGGGCCCCACCCAGAGGTGCTCAGAGCTTGCTCCTGGCTCTGTGCTCAGGGATCACTCATGGTGGGGCTCAGGGGACCATCTAGGGTGCCGGGGACTGAAGCCGAGTTGACCCCATGTAAGCTCTATCTGCTGTCCTATCTCTCCAGCCCCAGTAATGAACATTTGTAGCTTAATAAAATAAAGTCAAACTAGCTCGACTGCAGAGTGTTGAGCATGTGGGAACTAGGGTGGGTTTTGCAGGCTCTTTACAGGCCAACAGACCACGTGGCTCTGCTTTGGACATTCCCAGGATACCGACATGAGATGGGGCTCACGGAGCCGAGGAAGAAGCTGTGCAGTCCCCCTCGGGTGCACCGAGCTGCTCTTGACCAGCCTTGGACCACTGACCCTGGGTTAACCCAGGATGCACTTCCAGTACTCACCTGGGCCCAGGGGGGCAGCAGCCACTGCCCACACACATCCCTGCCCTCTACGTGGGTGATGCATTAGGAAGATCCAGCTGGTTGTGGGATCAAATACCTTATAAAGCTTATTAGAGATGATCTCAAACTTTAATTAGAGTTTTAAAAATGTGAAAGTGTGTGTGTGGGGGGGGAAATTGTACTTTCTGTTTTGACGAATTTGATTGTTTTTAAGGACACTGCTTCCAAGGGCAGGGGACGTGGATCTGCAGGAGCCCAGGAACTGCACATGGAGAAAATGGGTTCCATCCCCCGCGCCACAAATGCACAAATAGATTAATTGTTTGTAAAACCACAGTGAGGGCAGGGTGGACACATGGGGCCAATATGAAGCTGAGGAGAATAATAAAACGAGAAAGGTATTTTATAGTCAGAAGGATTATCGGGTGTCTCTAGACCATCATCTACTCGAAGAGAAGAAAATGGGCCACCAAGACCAGGTGCTGAGCTGATGCTATTCAGGAAGAGAGACAGAAGCTCCCATCACTGGCCCTAGGTCAGAGAAGAAGGCCCTTATTCACTTATTCACTCACAGTGCCCCTGTCAGCTTGGGTATGCAATGACAGAGTTAACACATTCAAGGTTTATCAACTTGTCTTTTATGATTCACTACTTTTAGCCAAGCTTTTTTTTAATGAATTCATTGATCATTTGGGAAAAGTACTTCTAACTTCTAACCAGTAGCAAACCACACTTACCAGCCAACACTGTAACAATTGCAAATTTCTCTTCTCCGGGATAGATCGTTATAGTAGGCCTACTGCTTTTCTCCAAAGTGAGGGTCAAGGGGCAGAGAGACACCTTAAAGGGCTGCACACTGGCTTTGCATGGGAGAGTCCTGGCTGTGATCCCCAGTACTACGTGGTCCCTTGGAAACTGCTGGGAGCGACCCCAAGCGCAGAGCTGGGAGTAGGCTTGAGCGCCACTGAGTGTGGCCCCCAAATTAATTTCTTTTAATTGGTGTAGCCCCAAGATACTTTGGAGATTCAGGAGAAGGAAAGATTCTTGAAAGAAGGGATGCTTAAAAGGGACCCAAGGCGGGATATGCAAAGGTGCTGGCCACACAGCATTTTCTCAGTACTTGTACTTTCTCAGTTCTTCCCCCAGGTGCACAAACGAAAGGACCAACCTGGCCAGGCAGTGACCCAGTCAGACCTGAGAGTGGGCAATGGCCGTGAAGGGTGGTGGGCAGTAGACATGGAAAACCCTCGCAGGCAGATCAGGTGAGGATCAATATTCCACTGGGATACTGGAAATGACTGCCATGTGCCTTTTCTCCTCTCTTGTTTGGATGTACCCTCCCGAGTTTGTCTAACCTTTGCTCCTTTCCATCGCCTTGAAAACAAGCGACTTTTCAACAATTCAGACCAAGCCAACCGGACACCCCCATCTTCCTTCTGGTTAACGATTTACAAATGTCATATTTAAATATTAGCATTTTTAGGGAGAATCCCACTGACTCTTTTCCCATCTGGTGGGTGTTTAGTAATCCAATCTATCTCAGCCTTCAGTCACTGTGTATAAGAACAAATAATCAACACAGGCCTTAGATTTCGTCTGCACTTTAATCTCAAGAAGCAAAGAGAAAGAGAGACCTTCAGCAGGAAGAGAGATAAGATGAACCTTGATTCATTTGGTAGAAAGTACCCTAGCCTAACAAATTCTTTGAAAACTTCAGCGTTTTGTGGAGCAGCTAAAGAGAAATGTCACATTATTGTCAAGAGTGGATGAAATAATTTCTTATTGTTGACAACTCTGACTGAAAATATTTGAAAATCTTTTTGTTGATGTTGCAATTGTTCAGTTTAGCACTTGGTTTTTTAGGCCACATTCTGCTATGCTCAGGGATCACTCCTCGGGCAGCACAGAGAACCACATTTAGAGCCTGATATCAAGCCAGAAAGTTGCACGCAAGTCAAATGTCTTAACTCCTGTACTTTCTCTGCAGTCCAGCTAAGTTGTTCTTGCAAGTGGCGTATAATAGAGAAAAGCAGTTATCTTTAAAGCTGTGATACACCATTAAAATAGTCATGCAGACACTGAAAAAAAAAAAGGCAGGCAAATTTCCAGGTATTCAGATATCTCTTCTCCTCAGCAGTGGAAAAGGCAGGGCAGACCTTACAAGAAACTCTGGAAAATTAACTGAAAAATTTTTGAAGACCAACATTTCAGATTTCATAGGAGACATAGACTAGGATTCTTCAAAGTGGGACATTTAAGAATAAAATCACAGGCTTTTTCCAAATGGCACTGAGCATTCAGGCACCAGTTGGTTCTAGCTCATGGGCTCCAGGCCCTGGTCTCTCTGCAGAATGAGGATAAGATCAAAAGAAACCTTAAGGTTCAATCATAAGATCAAAAGGAACCTTGAGGCCTATCCCTCCCCCTAAAAATAAAATTTAAATTTGAGAATTTTCTTTCAGAGTTGTGGAACTAGAAGTGTTTTTTCTATATATATCTTTGGGACTGGAGAGATTGTACAAGGGGAGTAAGGATGCTTGCCTTACACATGATGGACCTGAGTTCAACCCCCACATTCTATATTGACCCTTAGAGACCTACCAGGGATGACCCCTGAGTGCAAAGCCAGGAGTAAGTCCTGAGCACCACCAGGTATGGCCCAAACTAAAAGTAATAGTAGCACATTTTTTTTAATTTAAGTAAAATTAACTCCTGTATTTTCATTTAAGTAAAGGCCATTGAAAAGAGTTGGTAACCCCCCCCCACACACACACACACACACATACACCCTCTGACTGACCTACACACAGTGTAAGGTCTGGTCCTGACTCTGCTTTCAATGCTAGAGATCACACAGCCCCCATCAGGGCTAAGGGAGAGAGAGGAGGAAGAGGGGTCTGGGCGACGAGCACACGGACACACCTTTCTTTTCAAAGAGAATCACGTCTGTCATGCGGGTCACAGGCGCTGTCCTGCTGTTCTCAGCCATGATCACGCACTGCTGCTCCTTGCTGTGGAACTGGAAGGACCTGCGGAGAGAACCGAACGCGGGTGCGTTCCTGCGGTCAAGGGCAGCAGAGTGAACCCAGGGCGCTGTCTCTGAGGGGTGGAGGAGCTCAAAGCTGGGAAGAATCAAGAAGCTTCCAGAAATGGTGCCCGTACCTGCTGTTGCTCCTTGCTGCACCCAGATCCCTTCCTCCCTCCACCTTCTCTTTCTCGATCGTTTCACTCCGTTTTCATTCAATGTGGTGCCAGAATATTGACTTTGATGTGAAAGACAGCTTCTGTATCCTTTGACATGGCCTCAACAGGCCACCTCCCCTTCACACCTCCCTCCCCATCCAGGGTCCCTTCCAGCCCTCCTCATGTAGGACCTTGTGCTTTAGGGATCAATTGATCCCTTGTGCCAATGGGATCAATTCTGTGTCCCTCTTGCAGGCTCCTATCTGTGCCCCTCATCTCCTAGGGGTCTCCCACCTCAGTGAGTCTGTCGAGAACTCACAACAGCCTTGAGAACTCCATCTCAGCCCTCACTCTGCCCAAGGGTCCTCTCCTGCAAATTCCTCTTTCCTCTCATTTTATTGCCAAGAAGGATGTGCTGACAATGCCATGTGCCAATACTCTGCTCTGGCCGTCTGGCTCAAAGAATCCTTTTCCATCATCCAGCGTCTGTGCTGCAGCAGACACAGCCAGGCAGGTGCGCACCCCTGCACAGCTTCTTCCTGGTACCCACCAAGGCACCAGCTCCCACCCTGAATCCAGACAATTTTGCTCCTATGAGTCTTTCAGTCCCATGTTCCCCTGTAAATATTTACTAAGAGAATGCAGAACAGTATCTGCGGGTGTCAGGTAAGAAGGAAAAATCATTTCTTTGGGGACACTCCCCTAAGAGGAATGCTAATGAGAAATTATTAGAAGACACGCGAATGAGAAATTGTTAGACTTTCAGATCCAGAAACAAGCATGGATTCCAAGGCCAAGCAACCCCTCTGAAATCGTAGGACTTTATTTATTTTGGGGGGCATACCAGGTGATGCTCAGGAGATGGTTGGGACTCCTACCTAACAGTGTTTGGGGAACATGCCATTGCAAGAATCAACCCCAGGCTTTCCACGTGCAAAGCACACACTCGGTCAGTGCACATTCCTCTGGCCCTGAAATCCTACTTCTGTCAGTAGACCCAGGAATAAATCCATTGCCATTAATACACTCGTCTCCCACAGCAAACCATCACCAGGGCAGCTCGGGACAGTCCAGTACCTGCAGGTGAATCTCGTTTCCTCCTCACACCTGGAGGCACAGTCCTCGATGCTTCTGGCCACCAGCTGCTGCTTCATGACACTGAACAGCAAGGCCCCCTGAGTGCTCGCATAGTCCTCAAGGGAAGCTCCAAGACCTGAAAACAAAGACAGATCAATTGGGAAAATCTGTCCACTGTTAAGGAGAATGTATTATTAGACTACTATGGGCTTGGAAGCCAGCAAAAGCTACTCCTGGTTGGCAGTAGAATGAGAGGCTTGGAATAAAATGTGATGCTAGAAAAGCAGGTGTATTAATAGAGAAGACTATAATAGAAGGTCACGTGGATTGAAGGATGAACAGAGAGTGAGCTACAATGTCTAAGTTACTCCACTGATGGGCAGGAGGCTGGAAATAAGACACTTGCGATCAGTTGGGTCAAATTGCTTTGTTGTTTGAGGGAATGAGCTTGTCATGGTAGGCATTGTCCGCCCTCAGAAACATAGGGAATTTTAGCTGGTTTCCAACAATCTCATCCATGGGGGTGATCTGTGCCTCACAACCGAGGTACTACCCTGAGCCTCCTCTGGCCCCTGCCGGGGACCACCAGGAGTGTTTCCTGTCTAGAGACCTCTGACCAGAGTTGGCAGCTCCGCCCTTTGAGATGGGCCACTATTGATTGTCACAGGGCAGGAAGCCCAAGAGGTTAAGAAAATCCACCCAAAGTTTGCCTAAATGGGTTAGGCAACAAGGAGACTTTGACCACTCGCAGAGCGTGGGGGAGGGGAGGATGCTGGAGGGAGCGTGTAGAAAGTCCTAGGTCAGGAATTAGGAGCAGCCAGAGAAGATGGGCATCTCCTGAAGCAGCTGTGACCGGAGCTGAATACAGAGGGACTGTGTAGGGACAGAATTGTTGAAAGAGGAGAAGGTCCAGACCATGGCTGGAGACTGAGAACAAGGACCTGGCCCAGCAGAGTCTGTGGCTCCTCTTTAGAAGAATCAGATCCTGCCCGGGCCCTTGGCACCAGCAAAGTAAGATGCCAGCCCTCCCTAACCCACACTTACTGTCCTCGAATCTGTCAGAGAACCCAAACTTTGGGGTGGCTCCTGAACAGGTCGTGATCTGATGCACTTTGAACTTACAGATCAAAAGGCACCTGAGAATGTGCCCAAAGACTCTGGAGGAAAAGACATGGCGTCCCAGGCCCAAGTCTCCATCGACCTGGTCTCTGGACTAAGCTCCCATTTCCAGAAACTGTGCTACGCCGATTCTGTGGACGGGATTCCAAACTCAACAGACCCTGCAGACCGTGTCCACAGACGCAAACTCAACTGTTCAAGTGCTCCTTGAACACTAGCACAAACACCATTTCCATTAACGATTAAATTGGAAGCAGAAAATCTCGTAGAGATTCCTAGAATGACACCTCAACACAGAAATCTTAGAAGAAACGTGTGTTTGAGTAAGAATGAGTTTTGTTGTCTGGTTGCGTGCATGTGTGTGTCCACCCTGTTGTGTGCCTAAGGAAAAACTTAGTGGGCCACCCAGTTGTGTGCCAAAGGAAAGACTTAGTGGGCTGGAAGCTGCAGACTGTCTCCCCTCTCCCTGAGCACAGCTGAAGTGGCATCTTCCTTCTGCATCCTGCAGCATGTTGAGAAGATGAAATACTGGCATGGAGAGAGTTAATGCCTTCCTCTTGCTCAGACCTCACCCAAGACTGCCTGCTGACTCTCTCCTGGCAGGTGAAATCAGATGCTAATCCTGCCCTGAGAAGTGTGTTCAAGCATTTGGGAGAGATCCCTGTGCCTCTTCCCGCTTCCTTGGGCCAAACCGAGCGGGACTCCGCCCTGTGCCCAGCCCTTCCGCTAAAGTCTCTTTAGAAACTACAATCTTCCTTCTGTGTTTTCTTTAGTATTTACTTGGATGGCTCAACTAAATTCACCTCAATTTGACTCTAAAGTACAACTTTCCAACTTTTTTTTCTGGAAAATTCTAAGTTGCATATTGAGTGTCTATGTATCTGAAGAGCCCATACCTGACACTATGATCCTGTTTCTATGATCTCCCACAGACACAGAGTAGATGAATTATCCAAAGGTTGAGCAGAGCTAGGGTGAGGGAGCTGAATGCACAGACAAGGGCATGGAATTTCTTTGGGGACAATAGACCCGAAGGTATCATGACAATGGACATGCAGATCAGAAGACAGAATACTGCTGAGTGGTGTGATTTTTGTGACTGTGCTATAGACTACGTGAGTTGCATCTCAATAAAGGTTTCCCCACCAAAGAATCACAATGAATTTATTGAGTTGCATCTCAATAAAGGTCTCCCCACCAAAGAATCACAAGCACATGCTTAAAATATTTTCAAGAGGGTTAAAGAGAACAAGGGAGGAAACGGTTAGATTCCTTCTTTGGAAGCCTATTCAGGTTTTTCACTTCCTGGATTTGGGATTGTGGCCAATGGGACAAGAACATGATTTTGCAAAGTTTGGATTTCCTAGTCTATAAGATGGAGGTGCGTGTCCTAACCGAGGAGTTCCTTATGCAGTTGAGGAAAGGACACACGGCATACTGCGTACAGAATATGCACGTCCCTCCTACGGCACCCAAGGAATCTTTGTGAATGACTCTGTGGGTTCATCAGGACCAGCTCTCGGAGACCAACAGACACCAGAGCCAGACCAGTGGGTGTGAAATGAGCCTTTGCGTGAGCCCAGGATGTGGGAGGGCTGGGGGGTGGGGACTGGGGGCTGTCACCATGGCCCCAGCCCAGCCCTATCATTTTCCTGCCATTCCTGTCCATTCTCACAGGTAGCAAAGCCTGTTTCTTGAAGAATCCCTGGAGTTTGGATTTGGCACTGGGACTCCCATGAATGAATGAAGGAAGTCACATAGCTGCCCCCCCAAGTGGCCAAGCAGGTTTCAGGAGCAGCGCTGAGTAAGGTCAGAAACCGGCTTGGGCTCTTACCTGGTCTCAGAAATAAGAGCAGCAGGAAGACCACGTCCTTGGGCTCCATGGTGGGCCTGGCCAGCCGGGTGCAGACAGCTGAGTGCTTGTCCCCAAGTGGCCAGGACTCCCCGGGCTGAGGAGACACCCACCAACACCACAGTCGGCTGTGGTTAATGATTGTCCTGCAGCCCAGGCCTTCGTGCTGGGAGGGATCAAACGCTACCTGTACCCGCACTTACAAAACCTGGAGAGCTTTCTCGCCAGGGATGCCAGGAAAGGCCGGGCAGTGGCGGGCAGTCCCCGCCCAGGGCCGCCCCGGGGCTACGTGCTGTCCTCCAGCGCCTCTGCCAGGCCCGTCTCACCTCCCACTCTCTCAGGCTTCCTTCTCTCCCTCTCATCCCCTTGATTTTGGGGAAAAGAATTCACCACAATAGTACCATGGGTGGAGAAACATTCCATGCACAGGCCCCCTTGCTCAACAGTGCACGGTGTCATTCAACGTTCTAAACCACCCCCACCCTGCTGCTCAGAAAGCAGAGATTTCTGAGTTCCAGAACACGCAGCTCTGCTTTTGTCAAGCCGGCAATGACTCTTGTGCAAAGCAGGAAGTGCAAAGATGCTAAGGCATTTCACCCATGGCTACAGCCAGAATATCAGGGTGAGGATGAAGTTACCATGCCAGGGGTCCTGGAATTGTTTATAATCCTCAGATAGTACGGTGACAAGTTTGTTTGAAAGAGAAGTGGAAATCAGGTGGTAGATACTGGACACATGAACAATGACTCATCACCCTCCACCACAGTCCTTGTCCATATGCAGAGACCGGAAATCCTCTAAGAACACTCCCTTAAGAAAAACCAATGTCCAGTCCACAAAATACAAATCAGTGAAGGACATGAGGTCCCCTCCTGGACTCCCCATGATTCCTCCCTGGATGCAGGGCAAGAAAGATTCCATGGAGCCCCTAAATGCCACAGAGGCATGGGCTTTCAGCATTGCTGTTAGGGAATGTGCCTCCGAGAAAGCCCAACAGACACATATCATTGCCTGTCACAAAGGCTTTTTCCAGAACTCAGAAAGTGTGAATCCTTCTGTGTGCAGATAAACTGGGAGCTAGTTCATTCTTGACAGTATGCTGCGATGCCCAATGGACCCATTCTCCATTGTTATAAATTGTGCTATAGACAACACTAATCTCACCCCCCCAAATATATTCACAGTTGAGTCTCTTCTCATCCTCATGAGATCAGCGAGGTAAAATGACCTTTAAGGAGCCTGTCTTGGGGTCAGGGCAGTGGCAGAGGGACTAGGGGCACGTGAGCACTTCACCTAAGTTTCATCTCCAGAACCACCTGTGTGGTTCACCAGCTGTGGCCTGGAGGCCCCCAAGAATTGTCTGCTGTACCCCAGAGGCTTCCAGTCACCTGAAGTGGCCCCAGGTAACCCCAGCCTGAGAACCCCAGTGGCCCGGCCTGAGAAGCACCTCTTTTCCGGTCCCAGAATCATACCTCCAGCAAGTTGAACAAGAGTCACTGGGAATGGCCTCGTTGCCTCCTTGAGCCACTTCAGAAGCCCAATAAATAAGTAAAAGAATAAATAACCACAGATTTTATCTTGATTTCATCCCAGACTTCAGGCTAGAATAATGTGCAAACTCAGGCTTCAAAATATTCAGCAAGGGTTGGAGCGATAGTACAGTGGGTAGGGTGTTTGCCTTGCACACGGCTGACTCGGGTTCGATTCCCAGCATCCCTGTGGTTCCCCAAACAGCGCCAGGAGTAATTTCTGAGTGCAGAGCCAGGAGTAACCCCTGAACATCGCCGGGTATGACCAGAAAACCAAAAAAAAAAAAATTTCAGCATTTGAAACTATGGTACACAGTGACACTGATTGACTCTTAGAGGTGACATAAGAACAAGAAACACCACCTCTCCCTCCTCCTGGTCATAAAACACTTTACTAGAAGTTCAGTAGCAGAGTGAAAAGGGATGTTCCACTGGGTGTGCGTCCCCCATAACTCCC
>JAOXYA010054030.1:0-12097 GCA_028565675.1 Sorex palustris | reverse complement strand
TTCTAACAGCTACATAGTACTCCATTGTGTAAATGTACCAAAGTTTCTTTAACCAGTCATCTGTTCTCGGGCACTCATCACCTGACACTCTTATAAGAGAATTTCACAGAAAATAAATATCGAGGAGCTCTTTCAGTGGGAAAAGAACAAGAGCATTGCTGCAGCTATGAAAGGGACAAAATTCAGTGCAGAGGCCTAGATGCAGCAATTTCCTTCTTCCCTTCCCTCAGCAAGACTTTCCAGAACCAGAAACACACCACTGCACTCTTGGGAAGGCAGAGATTTCAGAGCTCTTCATTAAGTTCCATCTGCAGCAAGCAACACTAGTGATCCCAGTTAGATGTTGTCCTCCTCATAGAACTGTTCCCCTCACTATCAATATCTTCATAGAGGTCCTTTTTATTCTCTTGTGTTGCAAGCAGATAACCAATATAAGCCACACAGAGTGAGAGAGTTATCAATCCGAAAGCCATTACAGGTTTGTTAGGCTTAATGAAGAGCTCTGGATTCACAGCTCGAAACAAAGTGGTTGTGTGGACCTCTCTTAGGCCTGGGTTTGGAAAGTCTTTCTCTTTGGGTGGTTCCTTTTTAAAGGATGGTGATTCCGGTATTGAAGACATCTTGTTGTTTAATGATTTATTACCTGATGCCAGGTCACCTCCGCCTGGTACCGGACCCACTTGGTACCCCTAGGTGTATTTCTTAAATTTTTGTTTACCTTGATTTACAAGATTGTTAAAGATAAGGCTTTTGATAGATGATGGACTGTTGATAGGCACAACATTCTGACACCACACCTTCCACTCATGAGCTTTTCTCAACCACTGTCTCAGGTCCCCCTCCTTAAATCACACTCTCACCATCTCCCCACCGTGGTAAGTTCATTCTGTAGACCAGCTCTCAGATTCTGTTGATGTTGGCCATTGATTTTTCCCTTATTTTTATTGCTTCTTCATATTGTTTCTTCATATTACACATAAGATGCATGATACTCTTCAGTTTGTCTTATATGGCAAATATGAGGATGTTGTGGGGATTTAATAAGGTCTCTCTGGTGGTTGGAGTGATAGTACAGAGGATGGGGTGCCTGTTTTGCGAGTGACTGACCCAGGTTCCATCCCCAGCACCCCATAAGGGTCCCAGAGCCCACCAGGAGTGATCCCTCAGAGCAGAGCCAGGAATAAGTTCTGAGCACCACCAGGTGTGTCCCTCCCACCCGCCAAAAAAGGTTTCCCTGGTAGGTTTTTTTTTTTTTTAGATGTTGGGTACCAAACCCAGATCTCGTACATGCAAGACATGCATAGCCAATGAACCATATCCTGGGCTACTTTAGTCAGTTTAAGGAAATTAAAGAAACATAATCCTGGATGAGCCTAAGCTAATCAGATGGACTTGTTAAAAAAAAAAGTCCTGGAGATCAGAAACCAGAGAATTGGAGATCTGAAGCACTAGATATACTAATCTGTTGATCCTGAAGAAGCAAACTGCAAGTTTTGGAAGGACACCTGTTCAGGAAGTGGTAGATAACTTCTCAGAGCTGAGTCTCAGTTATATGACTGGATGGAATTGTGTTTAGCTAATAGTGAGCTTGGAAGAGGCCCCTGAGCCTCTGATGGGATCAAAATTATCGCTGATTTGAAGGACTGGAGCACATACTTTCCATGCTGAACATGGATTGGAGTTTTCTACAGCATCAAGCGTGGCACCATAATACCCCCCTCAAAGTTCTGGATGATATCTTGATTCCAGCTTGATAAGAACTAGGAGACATCTAATCCATGTCCAGTTTTCTACTCAAGGAAACTATGAGATAATACAGTTGTGTTGTTTTAATTCATTAGAGTTCTGATAATTTGTTATGCAGCCACAAAGTTCTATATAACAAGCCATCTCCCAAACTCAGAAATTCAGAGGCATCAACTTTTTTTTTGTTTGCTTTTTGGGTCACAGGGGTTATTCCTGGCTCAAGCAATCAGGAATTACTCCTGGCAGTGTTCGGGGGACCATATGAGATGCTGGGAATCAAACCTGAGTTGGCCGCATGCAAGGCAAACGACCTACCCGCTGTGCTATCTCTCCAACCCTGGAATCAAGTTTTGTTGTTGTTTTTGTTGTTTGTTTTTAGGTCACATCTGGAAATGCTTAGGGGTTACTCCTGGCTCTACACTCAGGAATCACTCCTGGCAGTCTCAGGTGACCATATGGGATGCTGGGGATTGAAGTTGCCTACAAGGCAAGCACCTTACCTGCTGTACTATTTCTCCATCCCCTATTTTTTTTAATCACTATTTTTTGCTTGTTTGTTTTTGGGCAATGTCTGGTGGCATGGCCACATGCAAGGCAAATCCTACCCCATACTATCTCTCTGGTGCCTCCTTAAAAAAAAAGAAATCTGGTCATTACTTCAAGGGCTCCTGGGCAATTTTGTTCACCTGGGCAGGGCTAATTTAATTTATTTGGACTTCATAAATCTGATCTTCATGAACCTGTAGAGTTGGCTAGGGATTGGCTACTTCATAACTGCCTAGTAGATGTTACTTGTATCCTTTCCACCTGTAGTCTCCTGTTTTTTTCTTTCTTTTGTTTTCTTTTTGTTTTTCTTTCTTTCTTTCTTTCTTTCCTTTGGTGTTTGGTTTTTAGTCTACACACACTGTGCTGAGGAGTTACTTCTGGCTTTGAGCTCAGAGATCACTCCTGGCAGTGCTAAGGAGGCCATGTGGGGTGCTGAAATTGAAAGCAGGTCAGCCTCATTCAAAGCAAGTCCCATGCCTGCTGTTCTACCTTCTGACCCTTGGAGACTCACTTTCAAGCCAGCTAGTATGTATTTGTTCTCATGGTAGTGATAAGATTAAACAAGAGAGAAAACATATCATTGTTTTTTCAGTTGTTGCATCAAATTTACTACTATCTCATTTAAGCAAGCCAATGGGAATGGAAATCAAAATATAGGTCCATATAAAAATTAGACTTAAATATTTATATCAGCTTTAGAAATAAGAGCTAACAAGTACAAACAGTCCAAATACATGGGTCTGGAGAGTACAGTGGGTAGGGTGCCAACCTGAGTTTGATCCCTGGTGCCACATATGTTCTGAGCCCCATCAGGAGCACAGAGCCAGGAGTAAGTCCTGTGCATTGCAGGATGTGACAAAATCCCCAACCCCTAAACAAAAACAAAAACAAAATATCTATCAATAAAAGAAAGAATAAGCAAACTGGGGGTCGGAGAGATAGTACAGGGATTAAGGCACTTGCCTGTACATGGCCAGCACAGTTCAAAACTCAGTAACGCATATCCCCAGCACTGTCAGGAGTTAATCCTGATCACCACCAGGTGTGGCCCCTGATAGTGATCCCCCCACTCCACCCCCCCAACAAAAAAAACTCCATATATAAAAAAACTGTAATACACATGCAAGAAAAATAAAAAGAAAGAATTACAAACAACTATTTATATCTTTGTATCACTGTCATCCTGTTGATCGTGGAATTACTCGAGCGGTTGCCAGTAACGTCTCTATTTCTCCCAGCACTGAGCTTTTAGCAGCCTCTCCTTACTCATCTTTTCCCAATGATTGGAGGCTCTTTCAGGGTCAGGGGAATGAGATCTGTTGTTGCTACTGTATTTGGCATATTAAATATGCCATGGGGAGCTTGCCAGGCTCTGCCCGTGGGGGTGGGATACTCTCAGTAGCTTGCCAGGCTCTCCAAGAGGCACATATTTATATATTTATTTCTATGATTTGTTGTCTACTATCTGAACCCCGTCAGATATGGTATAGTAATTGTGGAAAATGGGTAGGAAATGTCTTATAATGTGTCATGCAGCTGCAAAGCGGCCGCTGGTCTAGAAAGCAGCCTGGAGCGTGACGGTGGTAGGATAGTGGAGATCAGCTGCTGGGGCTGGGTCCCCTGGGGTGGGGAAGGCTCTCACCCACCCCACAGCCTGGCGTGGAGTCCAACTATTTATATGACTATCTAAAATATTACACTGAGCCAAAAAGGTAAGACAAAAATGTAAACATGAATGAATTCATTGAGATGAAGTTGAAAACCAGGTAAAAAACTAATCTATGGTCACGGTCCTCCCATTGTTCATCAATTTGCTCAAGCGGGCCCAGTAACGTCTCCATCATCAAAGGGTATTGATTGGAAAAGGGTAAAGGGTATTCTCCTAGTTCATAGAAACATATGCTAGCTTAGTGGGGTGATAAACACCCACCCATAGGTTTGTATATTTATTAAAACTCATTAAATTGTACAGTTTAGACAAAATCATTTCAAAATCACTACATTTTATCGTAAAAAAAATAGGGTTGGAGAGATAAATGGGAGGTTAGGCACTTTCCTTGCATGTGATCAAGCTGATTTAATCCTTGGCAACATATATGTGGTCTCTTACTACTACAAGTGACCCAAGAGCACAGGGCCAGGAATGACTCCTAAACACTGGTAGGTGTAGCCCAGCACCTGCCCTCTAAAATACAGTGATGGGAGCCAGATAGTACAGAAGGTAGGGTACTTGCCTTGCAACTGACCCTTGTGTGATCCCCAGCATCCATTTGTTCCCCAAGCACTGCCAGGATGCCAGGAGTGATCACTCAGTGCAGAGCGAAAGTAAGCCCTGTGCATCACGAGGTGACCCAAAACTTAAAAAAAAATACACTGATGTAGTGAAAGAACTGATGTGTTGGCATTTAAAACATCTTGCTTGAGGGCCAGAAGATAATGCAGAGGGTAGGGCACTTACCTTGCACACAGCAGACTTGGGTTCGATACCCAGCATCTTATATGGTCCTCTGAGCATTACCAGGAATTATTTCTGAGTGCAGAAATAACCCATGGTGTGACCTCAAAAATAAGTAAATAATTGTTTACCTATCTACTTATTAAAAAAAAGCATCTTGTTCGAGAAACCAGGGGTGCAGGGGCAGGATGTCAGGAGTTATCCCTGAGTGCAGAGCCAGGAGTAAGCCTTGAGAATAGCTGGTTGCTGCTCCAAAACAAACCAAACCAAACAGCAAATTAAAAAAAATTATTTTGGGGGTACTCCCAAGCTGCTGTGCTCAGGGAGCTAGGGAGTGGGTCACTTCTGATAATACAATTGGTTACTTTCGGCCAACCTTGCCAGACAGTTAAATGTGAGAGTCAGAGAACTTGGTTCTGTTCATGCCCTGCTGTACAGGGAACCACCAGGGCCACACCCAGTTGTGCTTGGGGCCTCCAGAATTATACCCAGTGGTGCCAGGAATTAAAATAGACCCACACATTCCCAATTGTGGATACCTTCTATAAATGGAATCATACACATTTGTCCTTTTGTGATTGGTTTAATTAAGGCTCGTCTATGATTTATTGTCAAAATTTTCTTTCTCTTAAAGGATGAATAGTAGTCAATCATATGATATCTTACATCTTATCCATTACCTTATCCATTCAGCTATCAATGAGCTCTTGAGTCACTTCCAGCTTTTGGCAATTATGAATAATGCTGCTATGAATTGGGTAGACAAATAACTGTTCAAGTAACTGATTTTCTACTTTCACAGATATAACCCAAAGTAGACATGGTAGGTCACATAATTATTCAATTTTTAGAGAAATTGTCATACCTTTTTCTGCAATAATTATGTCATTTTCATTCTTACCAGTAATGCACATGAGTTCTGATTTCTTCAAACCCATACCAACAATTACGATTTTTTTGTGTTTTTTTGTTTTACTTTTTTTGGGTCACATCCGGCGATGCACAGGGGTTACTCCTATCTCTGAATTCAGGAATGACTCCTGTGGTTCTCAGGGGACCATATGGGATGCTGGGAATCAAACCCAGGTTGGCCATGTGCAAGACAAACATCCTACCTGCTGTGCTATTGCTCCAGCCCCCAATTACTATTTTTTAACAGGAGACACTGTAATGTATGTAAAATGGCATTTTGGTGGCTTTTAAGGGCGGGAGTGATAGCACAGCAGGTAGGGCGTTTGCCTTGCACACGGCCGACCTGGCCGACCCGAGTTTGATTCCTCCGCCCCTCTCAGAGAGTCTGGCAAACTACTGAGAGTATCTTGCCCACACGGCAAAGCCTGGCAAGCTACTCATGACATATACAATATTCTAAACACAGTGACAAGTCTCACAATAAAGACATTACTGGGCCCTCTCGAGCAAATGGATAAACAACAGGAGGACAGGGCTACAGTGCTTAAAAAGTAATCTATTTGTTAATAATTTTAGTATTAAAAATAAGTATTTAGGTTTGGGGCCATACCCAGCAATGTTAGGGCTTAGTCCTAGTAGTGACATGGAGACTGTCTGTGGCACTGGGGATTGAACCAGGGTTGGCCATGTGCAAAGCAAGGCTTTAACGTTTGTCATATTTCTCTTTACAAATATATTTCCCCCTAAAATTGGTTGCCTTCTACTTTAAACCCCATAAAATGTGCTATGCTTCTCTTGGAATATTAGTGGTGTAAAGTATGAGATGTCCAGGAATAGATTCACTCAGGGTGAAGTTCAGCTCTCTTCTGAGAGATTGAGTCTCTGGATCATGGGTGTTAATAACATATGGCAGTTGCTTGTTGGTGTGACTGCTAAGCTACCAAAAATAGGGGGAAATGGGGGAGGTTACCCATTCCTGGTTCAATTGAACATGGAGTTTTCAGTCACAGGTCCTGTATCTGGGTTTTTCTGCAGATTCAGTTATGAGTGAGGCTCCTCCAAGCATGTGGAGAGTGGCTGTGAGCATTGCAGCGGTCGAGTTCTGGGGGTTTTTGGCTGCTGGGGCTGGCTCCATTGGGGCAAGGAGGGGCTTCACCTGCCTCCCTCTGGGTCCCCCCTGCAATTTTTTAATTGATTATATATTTGGGCTGGAGGTAGTGATGATACAGTAAGTAGATTGCTTGTCTTGCATGTGGTGGACCTGGGTTTGATCCGGGGCACCACAGAGCCCCACAGGAATGATCCCTGAGCACAGAGCCAGGAGTATGCCCTGAGCATGACTTACTCCTGGCTCAGAAAAAATTTTTTTTGATCACATGTTGAAATGATAACATTTTAGTGCACTATATTATAGGTCTCCTTCTTGAAGAATTCAGGACTGGGCCTCCTCCACCCAGATCCCCCATCTTCCAGTAGCTAGACAGTTACACCCACCAACTGCCGTGTAACCCCATCAGCAGCCAAGATCCAGAGACTACAAAACCAAGTTCCTGGAAGAGAACAACACAGAGTCTCCTGCCCCCGCGTGACCTCTTATTGTCTAGTCCTCGTTCTCAGAGAACCAAGCAGGCTACTGAGAGTATCTTGCCCGCATATATGTCTGATTGGGAACACCCGTAAAGGTGATTAGAGGCTGCCACAGAAGCTTCCATCCCTCTCGGAGAGCCCGGCAAGTTACCAAGAGTATCCCGCCCACACGGCAGAGCCTGGCAAGCTACCCATGGCATACTCAATATGCCAAAAACAGTAACAATGATTGTACTCATTCCCCTGACCCTGGAAGAGCTCCAGGGGAATGAGGCTACACTAGCATATGACAGGGACGATTGGAGACGTTACTGGCACCTGCTCCAGCAAATATATGAACAACGGGGCAATAGTGATAGTGATAGTGATAGTTTACAAACTTGTTCATAATACAATTGCTTCAGTTATTCAGTGTTCCAGCATCAATCCCACCACCAGGGTAACCTTCCCTTTACCAATGTCTCCAGTTTTCCACTGATTCCCCAAGCCTGCCCCCTTAGCAAGCACAAAATAATTTACTTTATGTTACTTGTTACAACATATAGCTTGCAATGGTGTTATTAAAGTCATTATCTGAGAATTTACTGAGCTAGTAGGTGTGAATTGAACCTTCTGTGTTACTTTTTTTGAGCAGTGAGCTTAGTTGATTTCTATGCAGATTTCCCATCTTATTTTTTGTGCTCCTACTGGGCTGTTGGTATTGTGAGATTTGGAGATGTCTCCAGGAGCTGTGGGACTGTGATAATTCAGCAACTTGGCATCTCTTTGAGATTAGTTGTGGAATTGGGCCATTTATTTATATGCTGGAGGAATTAGGTGTGGGTAGGGCACTGGTCCCTTTGGCAGGGCAGGGACTCAGCCTGCCCCTATTCTGAGAAGGTGCCAGAGATCTCAGCCTCGAGTTGGGGTCTACCTAGTAAGACTCAGTGGCAGAGTCTCTCTCAAAGAGACTTCTCTTGCTCCATTTAATGTTCCTAGCTCCTGTGTCATAAATTGACTGTCTATATCTGAGAGTTTACTTCTTGGCTCTTAATTCTGTCCTATAGATCTGAGGCACTTTAAAAAATTTCAATATCAGTTTTGATTGTTGTTGTTTTATTGTATATCTTAGGTCAGGAAAGAAAATATCTCCAATCTTCTTGCTTCTGAAAATTTTGCTTTGGCTATTCATGGGGCTTTATGGTTCCATATAGATTTGAATAGTATTTATTTTGTCATTGAAGAGTGCCACTGGAATTTTGATGGAGATTGCATTAAATCTGTATGATACCGGGCTGAACCAATAGTAGAGCAAATAGGGTACTTACCTTGCATGCTGTAGGAAAGCAGCTTCTTGGGTTCTCCAGCCATGCCTACTGACTGGGGGGAACTGGACACTATGCCAAGAAGGACAGCAAAGCTGCTAACTTCCTCACACACCATAGAGGTCATAGGAAGAGCTCTGAGACTTCTGGCAACCTCAGTCCAGGCTTGCTGGTTAAACTGGGGTGGAATATGTGCTGAATAGTTGGGTACGGTCACTGACTTGTTCCCTACTGGGAACAATATACTCCAAGGCTCCCTGGTAACTGTGGCCAGGCTGCTCTGTGGGGCATTATTGGAATCTATGTTAAGTTATTGGGTGGAGCTGCTGACTTACTCACTACCCTGGAAAACCATAGAATGTTCTCAAGGTTTGTTAAATTTCTGTGGATTTCTGTGGTTGTTCCCTTCCTGATGGAGTTTATTTTTTATTTTTATTTTTTGGTATTTGGGCCACACCCAGTGTTGCTCAAGGCTTACTTCTGACGGTGCTGGGGCTTGAACACGTGTCATTGTGTGCAAGGCGTGTGTGCCTTACCCTTTGTACCATCTCTCCACCCAAGCAAGATTCTGCCAATTTTCATTTTATCTTCATCACTCTTTTCATTTTTTTGGTTTTGGGCCACCACTCTGTGTTGGTGGTTAAGACTTAATCCTGGCTCTGTACTCAAGATTTACTCCTAGCTCCTTGCACAGGGATCACTCCTGGCAGTGCTTAGGGGACCAGATTGGAGGCCTGGAACCCAACCTGGGTCAGCCATGTGTAAGGCGAGTGCCTTACCCACTTATTATCTCCCCAGCTCCCTACTGATAGAGTTTAACGAAATGTAATGTTTAGTACTTGGCCAGGTGCTGTAATTTTTTTTTCCTGACTGAGCAGTTCATATGTCTGTGACTGCCTAGTGTCTATAGTCATATTTTCACTGTGGGGGGTGGGTAGAATTGCTAGTCTAGTCATTGAGCAACACTTTAATTTTCCTTCCCAAGCAAGGCCATAAAATGGGCTCCATGGCAAGCTCAGCCCCATTATCTAGTGAAACAAATCAAGTAGGATTGCTGACCATACTCCCTCAAGTTTTCTCTGAAGATGAGCAGAACTACTGCTATCTGCCAGCTGTGAGCGTGAGCAAGGTCTGTCTAGATCCTCGTGCTGGTGGCTGTTAGATCAGCCTCTTTTCATATCTATCAATCCATAGTGGTAGAGCCCTACAGAATTCCCCTTACAATATCAGAGTTGTGAGAACTTAGTGGGCCTCCTAAGAAGTGTATTTTGCCATTTTGATAACATCATTTCCTTCTCTTTCTACATTTTTTTGGATGGCATGAATCTGTAAAAGCTATTTTTAATATTGTGAAATTCTGCTGAGGTCACTATCTGTCCTTGTACATCATATTGATAAATTTTCTATGATAATTCAACCTTTGAAAGAATTGATGAGCTAAAATACCCTTTTTACAACAAATATACTTGTAGTTAATATACTTAAACTGGGAAGTTTTCATGAATAATCACTGTCACTGTCCTCCCGTTGTTCATCGATTTTCTTGAGCGGGCCCCGTAACGTCTCCATTATGAGACTTTGTTGTTACTGTGTTTGGCATACTGAATACTTCATGGGGAACTTGCCAGGCTTTGCCGTGTGGGTGAGATACTCTCGGTAGCTTGCCGGGCTCTCCGAGAGGGGCGGAGGAAATGAATTAATTTTAGTTTGGGTGCTAACACCTGCTGGTTTCAGGGGCTACTCCTTGTGCCTTGCTCAGGGGTCATTGCTTGGGCAACCATATAATGCTGGTGATTAAACCTGATTCTCCCATATGCAAAGCATGTGCACTGCTCCTTTGAACTATAACCCAACCCTGGAAAGATTATTTTAAAATAATTGAGGGAAATGAAATAATTTTAGGGATGTACATTTTAAAAATAAGTTTAAATGAATTTTATTAGCTCCACAAACATCACTATGCTATCTTATAAATTATCAACTACTTATATATTCAATAAATATTTATTTCAAATCAACAGGGCAATAAAGAAGACACATAATTAAACCTTAATACCTTTGTATCCTCTGGAGAAAGAATAGTTTTTAAAGTAAATGCTTCTTAGTTTTAATATTTAAGCTAATTTTCAAAATTGGGTTGAGATGAGTGATTACAATAGAAACATGAGCACATTTTGAAAATCAGTTTTTAACAGGAAAAAAGAAAAAAGATAAAAGGAACCTATTGATTTGAAATGTCAGAAAATTTAGAGTTGGCTGGTACTGTATATACTAATATTCTATGTAAATTATAAAGAAATATACATGTTATGTTAATGTTTTTATGATTATCATCTTGGGTGAATGCAAAGTTTCTTGAATATATAGCGTTTAAATATTCAAGCAACTGGAGGGCTGAAAATATTTTAAAATCACCACGTGGTTTTATGGTATTGACTTCTCAAAATAAAAGTCTTTAAATGCTGGTTTTAAAGTATTATAACTTGGCAACGGAAATGAGGACCTAAAGACTCCTTTGAGAGATGATGTCTTCAAAACTGATGTAGGATCGACGCTCAAGAACATGGTCATAGAAAGTAGAGAGTCAGTAAGAAGAAAAGTGCCTGCTATACAGGCAGGGGGTGAGGTGGGATGGAGTCAGGGTGGTGGGAGGGATACTGGGGACATTGGTGGCATAAAATATACACTGGTGGAGGCATGGGTGTTTGATCATTGTATGACTGAAACTTCATCATGAAAGCTTTGTAACTGTCTCATGGTAATTCAATTAAAAAAGAAAGAAAAGAAAAGAAAAGAAAAGAAAAGAAAAGAAAGAAAGAAAGAAAGAAAGAAAGAAAATGTTTATGAATGTAATAATGACCCAAGAGTAAATGTATTCATGATGGCCAGACTGGGGACAATTGAACACCAAAGTAAATAAATGTAATAGGAAATCTATAGTTGGAAAATTATCATAATAAAGATTATATGAAGTTTGAATCATGTATGAATGCTGAGTCTAGGGAAAAACATAAATGAGAAATATATGTAATTGACTTCAAGTCTGAATGTATATCAAGTTTCTAGAAAGGTAACAATCCTAATAATCATGAAGTGAAGAAAGAAGTCAGGAAATACACAGACCAGGTGATATAAGTCTACAGACTAAATGAAGCACACACAGACCTGGTGGATTACTGATGCATGAATTCATGCGAATCACATCAGGAAAATGTAAAATGAAAGATGTTTTTATTACTCTGTCTTATAAAATGTTAATGTCATTAAAGACAAAGAAAGGCTGTAGAAATGTTCACATGAAAACAAATGGAAGAGATCTGGCAACTAAATGTGACACCAGACTCTAGACTGTTCCTGGGCTGGAGGAGAAAAAATAAACACTATAAAGTATGCTATTATTATTAGATTAACTGACAAAATTTGAATATGGTCAGTAGTTTAAAATATTATATCAATTGTAAATTTATTCAGTTTATTTTCTCTGTTGCTTTGTGAGATATTATATTCAGGTGGTTTCTTAGGAAATGCACATTGAAATTTTAGAGGC
>JAOXYA010054021.1:0-12097 GCA_028565675.1 Sorex palustris | reverse complement strand
TCTCCAATGGAGACGTTACTGGGCCCGCTCGAGCAAATCGATGATCAATGGGAGGGCCTTTACTTTACTTTACTTTGTAAGATTTACTATTACATTAAACAGTATATGGGGGTAGAGGGAATAAAAATATTAACCAAAAAATGATTAAATGAATTAACAAGCACAGTGGTTTCAGTTCTGGTGTTTGAGGATCTTCTGGAATTTTGTCCCCATCCATCAATGTAGCTGAATTGCTTTCTTCTCTATACTGGGAGCTATGTACAAGAAATATGAATACAAGCTGGTCTGAGCAATAATCAGGTACTCACACTCACCAAATTGCATGAATGTCGATGGCTCTGAGATTGTGTGGATCTGGGTGTCTGCTGGGGTACTGTGGTAGCAAGTTACCTGTCACTGCTGGGAATTTGTTCTTACAACCTTACTATGTAAATGGTATTTTTAAGATCAGGTAGGTCAGTGATGTTTCTCAGTGTTCACAGTGTTTCCTGACAGTGTTTGTGTTGTCAATACCTGTTGGATGCAAATCCTAAGTGTTTTAGGCTTCATCAGTGAATTGTCCCTTTTCCTCCCCCAAGAGAAGCTTACAGTGCTATTATGAGCACTCCCAATCCCCTGAGTTTATCTTTAATCTTTTCTTTGTGTTAATGACAATTCCCCACTTCAGGCCTGGTTATTTATAAGTCAAACCTTCTAGTAACTCTGGACTTTGTATTTGTAGTGAATTATTTGCTTTTCTATTTCCCTTATAGCCTTTTCATATTTAACTATAGAGCAATATTGTTTGCTTAAACACAGAAAAACCATTAATGCTATGCTCCTAATATTTGGGAGGTGATTGACTCCGAAATATATCTACTCCTGGACATCTGTCATAATTACTTGACTCAGTCTTCAGTTGCTGTAGTTCCTAACACACCAAAAAGGGGGGGTTCCACCGCAGGACCTGGATGGACCCAGGTCAATCAGCGAAGCTATCCCAGCATTGAAATAGGACAATCGAGAAAGCATAAAAGCACGGTCTTGATGCAAACTGTTATGACTTAAGAGACAGGATAGGGAAGGAAGAGCTAAACTGGCCTGAGACCTGAGGACCTACTCTAGGATTTATGGTAGAAGCCCAGCAGCCTTTCCCTTGGAACCCAGAGAAGTAAGTTTTGAAATCTATATCTCTTACTGTGTTTCTCCAAATAATTGCAAATGTTAATAAGAAGTAAACTAAATTGTTTAATATTTCCTAGTAGCTAGGGAAAGAGAGAAGCAATATAATGCTTGCTACCCCTGGGCAAATCTCTCCATATAGCCCCTGGGAGACAGTGTAGTGTCTCCTTGAATTAATTCCCACAAGATAATTGCCTCCATAGAAACACTTTACCTCTGTCAATGAGCAATCACACCTGGGTGCAGTCCTATACCTTCCCCCCCCCCCCCGCGCAGATGTTCTATAAGAATGCTCACAGCTCTGCATTAAACGGGCCATTTTAACAATCTGTCTGTTCCCTGTCTCTTTGTTCCTCTGCTGGGGAGGCTAGGGAGGTGGTTCTTGGGCACTGAGCATATGTCTCACGCACCCACATTCTGAACTCACAAATATCACCAAGTTTTGGCAGTATCTCAGGTCTCTTGGTCAGGAGCACCCAATACCACCTCTAATACCAAGTGGCACCTCTATCAATTAGGGGATCTGGTTTCTGCAAACCTGTCTGCATCACCAAGTCAAGCCCACCACTGTAGCAGCCCATGGCTCTGCCTTATATTTGGCCAATTTTATTCCACTTAAATAAAAAAATAAAGATCCCAATGCCCAAAATGAATGATTGAAAGACACATGCATGATTTGCCATCTGCCAAACAGAATGCAATTTTTCTTTAGGACAGACCACAAGTTGATAGAAAAAACAAACGTGCTGAAAGTTAGGAAAATAGCAATCATATCAATGTTCTTTTCAGATCACAATACTGTGAAGATAAAAATTAACCATAAAAACAGTGGGAAAAATATTGAAAACCAAATTATACTGTTTGGGTTTGTTCATGTTTTGGGCCACACATAGATGTGCCCAGGGCTTATTCCTGATTCTGTGCTTAGGGATCTTTTATTTTTTTTTTAAATAATGCAGAAGTATTGCTATTTGTTCAGCAATTGATTAAATTTATTGAATTGGGCATGAACTCCATATTACTTTTTTATTTTCTTGTATCACCTTGAGATACAGTTACAAAGCTTTTATGTTTGAGATTCAACTGTATAATGATGCAACACCCATCTCTCCACCAGTGCATGCTCTCCACTACCAGTGTCCTCAGTATCCCCCCCATCCCAATCCTCACCCTGCCTCTAAGGCAATCTCCCCAATACTCTCTCTCTAATTTTGGGCATTATGTTTTGCTCGAATTTTCCCACCACCGTTCAAGTCTACTTGGGGCAGACGCTAGATAATTTATTTTTCATTGTTCATTTTGAATACCATAAGAACTCTCAAGTCTGTGATTGTAAATGTAATTTTCTAGATTGTAAATGGTTGGGTTCCAGAGACATCTCTTTATGGTACTAATCCATTTTGGGATTCAATTGGGAGTCTCTGGGCCAGAGCTGTTGGTGCGCTAAAATGGCACCTGGAGGCAAATTGTGGGCGTGACAGTCAGTCTTCTGGGCGGGAGGGGACCACGAGAGAGACAGCCCGGCTCCTCTGCTGCCATATAACCTGGAGATCTTGACCTTTAATCCACATTCATGAGCCTTGCATGTGGAAGCTCTTGGTCACCAGGATTCCATCTGGAGTAGACTGCACCTGCTACATCTGGGATGCCCAGTAATATTGGTTCAGTATGGGGAATGAGAGATTTCTGGCACCGTGGTGTCTGCCAGACTTGCCTCTGTGTCTCTGAGCCATGGCTGTTGTGATCCACATTACAAAATTTTCAGCAGATTATATGTTGGTGAGATCCATCCTAGAGACGGTGGAGTCAGGCTGGGGGTATGGCAGTGATTTTGGGTTGTGGAAGCAAGTGGCTGCTGGAGACTCTGCTTGAGCGGGCACAGGCCAACCCTACCCCCCCCCAATTTACTTCAGTCTGTTCAGCCATGCATGGGTCTGTGCTTATCTGTGGCTTTTGATCTCTTTTGAGATTTATTTAGGGGTCTCTGAAGCAAGATCAGTAATAGAGCTTACAGGGTGGCACTGGAGTTGGTTCATGGGTGTGACTGCCAGTGCTTCCATGAGTATTGGGAAATGGGGGGGAGGTAGTCCGTCCCAACTTTGAGAAAGTCATGAGCTTGTATAGCTGAACTGGAGATGGTTTGTGTGTTCCCACATACCTAACTCTTGGCGGATTAATTTCTTGGTAAACTTGGTCCCAAGTTATTGGGGTCTGGCCAATTGCACAGCGGCAATTTTGGGGTATCAGGAAGCCTGAAGGCACCTGCAGGTACAGCTTGACCTGTTGGTGGCACCATACCCCTTAGGGATCACTCTTGGTTGTCTGTGGGGACCACATAAGGTGCCAGGGATTGAAGCTGGGCTGGCACCTTACCAACTATGCTATCTCTGTCTGCCCCCAGACAACATATTATTGAATCATCGTTATATTTAATATAAAACATTAAAAATAAATCAAAATATTCTTGGAAATTAAGAAACAGGTGAAAGAATTCAACAAAAGTCATTCAGGAGAAAAGCTCCTAGCAAAACAAGCTTACAGTGGGAAACAACAAAAAAATTAAAACAAATAGCATAATTTTACATGTTAAGAAACTTGAAAAACAGAAAATTGAATCCAAAGTAGAAGGAAGGAAATAAGAATAAAAATTAGAGTGGAAACAAATTATATATCAATAAGAAAAACTATTGTGAATCCTGCCAAACAGGTCTCACAGCCTTGGCTAGCAAGGCTAGTCACATGGAGGGAGACAGCAAACAGGAGATGAACCGAACATTCAGACTGTACAGGGATTTCAGGGATCCTGAGAAGCTATGTGTACAGGTTGACCACTGACTTATTCAATACTATATGGTAACCCTACCAGGGATGACATCGTCATGTTGACTGAAACATTAACATACAGTAAATACTTAAAGATCAGAGGCTGGGTATTTCACATAGCTAATCAGCTGGCACTCTTTAAAGTGCAAGCAAAGTCATGACAGCTTATTCTATTTTTGCTCATCTTGACCCTACATCTAAATGACCTAAATCATCTTATTCTGTGCTTACTTGGCATATGTTTTGCAGCCTGCAGAAGTTTGTTATCTACTCTATTCTTTTTTGCTATATTATTCTTTACCGGATGAACTTTTGCAAACCCTTTGCATTCTAATACTTAAAAAATATATTCCTTAGGGGCATACATACCCCTTCCTTGATTTTTTTTTTTGGCTAATGGAACAAAATTCCACAGAAAACAATTCCAAAATCTGTGAAACCATGATTTGTTAAAGAGGAATGAAGAAAATTCCTTTAAAAAATCCTGGAATAATAAATAACAATTCCTAGAAAATTGTTAGCTATACTTAAGAAGAACTAAGAGAGAATTTTAAAAAAAATTTTATTAAAAATTAAAAAAGAAAAGCTGATGGTTACGAAGTTACTCATAATGATACAGCTCTAGCAGAAGGGTGGAGAGCTAGGTCACTTTAAGTCTCATCCGTGGAAAATGTAGCCAGTCAGAAAAGATAATGGGACAGCTGGGGGCTGAGGTATATTGATAAAAGGAGGCCCCCAGTTTCAGCTCTTATCTTTCTGAGCACACGCTCTGTGGACTTTCCTCTTTCTTCTCAGACCTCCAGGTTCAGGTAGGGCTCTGCTGGGACACATGTTCCAATATGGACAGGTCAGTTAGGTCCAGTCAGGGCCAGAGAATGGGCAGGGCTTGGGCACCTGTGGAGTGATAAGGAGCTGAGTCTCACCCGTTCACGTGGCCGTGGCTGGAGACTAGGAAAACCAGGACAGGATGACAGGAGCTGCTGGGGTATAGATGGGAGGCCCAGGGATGGGGACAGAGTGCCGGGATCTCGCTCATGTGGGCATGGCCGGAGACTAAAAGTGTGCACGGGATGGAGAGTGACGCAGCGACAGACCTGGTCACTTTCACGGGAAATGTGTAGGCTGCATGAGGCGAGACGGGGAAGTAGCTACAGCACCAGTGGCATCGTTCATAAGTAAAGGAGAGGCACATGGGGAGGGACCCTGACCAACCTAGTGTATCTGGATAATAAACTAATTTTCAATCTTTAGAGTTTTGTATGCAAATATTGCATACAATTCTCAAGACTGCACCATCTCAGGAAAATTCACTTTTGTGCTAACAGTAGAACTGTTGTTTCAGGCATACAATGTTCCAACACCAATCCCACTTGCAGTGCGAACTTCCTTCCACAAATACCCACAGCTTCCTTTGCAACTCCCAGCTTGACCTCTTAGCGTTCACATAAAATTTTTATTTTGAATTGCTTGCTCCAAGAAAACGTAAAGGAAAGGCAATGAAATTATCAAAAATTAAATCAATACAAGTGAATTGTGATTATTGAGTGCTATAGTATTTTAACCTATGTGAATAAATTTAAAATCATTTGGTAAAATATAATATAATGCCTATGCTCATTTACATAAATGCGTTTTCAACTCTAGTGTCTAAAATATATCGCATTAACTTTCATTAGGTCTTATTATGGAAAGAATCACGTCTTCCCTGTCATTCCCTGTAAAATGAATTAAATTTTTTTCTGATAATATATTTTGGAATTCACATGAAATCCATAAAGCCTACAAATGTAATATTTAGTTAGAGTGAAGAGAAATTTAAGAAAATTTAAAAGAGAAAAAGGAATAGGCCTATAGAAGTACAAGTGTTTTATCCTCAAAAGAGAATATAGCTTTTATATTCGAAAATAGATTACAGATACTGGTTAAGTGTCTTTTAAGGCAGACAAGTAAGAGATTTAATAAAAATCTCTATGGAGATAAAAAACCAGAAAAGACATAGAATATTCAATATAAATGAGAAGCTAATTAATTACTGAAAATGTATCAAATCCCTTTTTAAGATAGACGTGCACAGAGGGCAACCACAAGCACCATGAATAAATGCCACACTCAATGGCAAGTGCTGAGTTTACTTTGTTGTTTATCAAAGTTCATTTAATGCTTTTTATAATACTCATTTCAAGGCTGTGAATCCCCTAAGCTGTTTCATGTCCAGGAACTCTGAATCATTCTTTCAAATCTAAATACAAATCCAGCTGGATAAAGGATTCTTGGTGAGGTGTTCACTTCATTGAGGTTTTGTTCTCTCCATTCCCTTCTGGCTCCTAGAATCTCATTTGATAGAGCTTCTGTGAATATTATGAGCTCTCCTTTATATGAAAGTTCATTTTGTGATTTTGATCTTTATGTTTTCAATGTTCTGTCTCTGTCTTTAGGTTTTGTCATTTTGAGTGCAATGCGTCTCAAAGTTTTCCAGGTTGAGTCTATATTTGCTGGGAACTTTTGGACTTCTTGGATCATGGTGCTTGTATTTCCCAAACTCTGGTAAATTCTGATATATGGTTCCTTTTTTTAAAAAAACTATTTACTGAATCACCATGAGAATAGTTACAAAGCTTTCAGGTTTAAGTCTCATCATATAATGATCAAATACCCATCCCTTCTCCAGTGCATATTTTCCACCACAAAGAACCCCAATATACCCCCCATGCCACCCCTCTCCGTGCCTGTGAGGTAGATGATTTACACATAAATATCTACTTTGATTGCATTCATTATTTCAACAAAAGATGCACCATTATTATTTGGAATTCCCCCCCCACCAAATTAAATCTGCTGAAAAGGCATCATGAAATAATTTGTTTCTTATTGCTGGCTATGAAGACCATATGATGTCATGTGGGCTGCTATCAATTTTGGATTTCTGATATTTTACTAATTAAGTCACTGTCACTGTCCTCCCGTTGTTCATCAATTTTCTCGAGCGGGCCCAGTAACGCCTCCAGTGTGAGACATTGTTGTTACTGTGTTTGGCATATCAAGTACATCACGGGTAGCTTGCCAGGCTTTTCTGTGTGGGTGAGATACTCTCGGTAGCTTGCTGGGCTCCCCGAGAGGGGCGAAGGAATCAAACTCGGGTCAGCCATGTTGACTGCGTGCAAGGCAAATGCCCTGCCTGCTGTGCTATCGCTCCAGCCCTATGGAGGGATTTCTGCCAAAAGCCCCATAATTCAGAGATTGGTTTGTGTGCAGCTGGGGCCATGATCCTGCTGGAGAGCTGCTGGGGGGGAGGGGGTGTGGGGACTCGTGGTCTTGGCAAGGCAAGAAGGATGTGATGGTTCCACCGCCCAAACCATGAGGCCGCATTTGTTCCGTCAGTGCAGGCTCATACCTGGCCATCCAATAAGCACTGAGGAGGTGGCCACCATGGAGTCGGGGGATAAAAAGCCAGAGACAGACACCCTTTCCCTCCAGCTGGGGCATGGCACTATAGCTTAATGCATAGTACATTCACATTTCTGCCAAAAGCTTGTGTGGGGCAACTTGTGGTCTCGGCAGGGAAAGAAGGATGTGCTGGTTCCTCCCCTCCCCCCACCCACGCCCTCACCCCCCATCACTGCCGGCTCAGACCTGGCAGTTCAATAAGCACTGAGACAGCCACCATGCCATCCCGAGGTAAGCGGTGGGGAAGAGGCACAAAAGACGGATACCCTTTCTCTATTGGGGGGGGGGCACGGCGCTGGAGCTTAATGAATAGTCCATTCACATTTCTGCTTGAAGCTGCTGGGTTCCAAATTAGGTCTGTGTACCTCTGGGGCCATGGCCATGCCGGAGAGCCGCTCATGGGGTGGGGGGGGCAACATGGGGTCTCAGTAGGAAGAAAAGGATGTGCCCGTTTCGCCTCCCAGCCCATGAAGCCACAGTTGCCTCGTCACTGCCGGCTCATACCTGGCTGTCCAATAAGCACTGAGGTGGTAGCAACCATGCTGCGGGGGGGGGGGGGGGGCGGAAAAAAAGGCAGACGAGAAAGACATCCTTTCCTTCCTGTGGGGGACGGTGCTGTAGCTTAATGCATAGTCCATTCACATTACTGCCGGAAACTGCGGGTTTTCGAATTATGTCCATGTGACTCTAGGTCCATGGCCATGCTGGAGATCCACTCATGGGGTCAACTTGTGGTCTCGGAAGGGCAAGAAGGAGGTGCCAGTTCTGGATCCCATGCAATGAGGCTGCAGTTGCTTCCTCACCATTGGCTTATACCTGGCTGTCCAAAAAGCACTGAGGCGGCAGCCACCATGCCACTGGGTGGGAAAAAGGTGGAAGAGACAGACACCCTTTTCCTCCCGGGGTGGGGGGCACGGTGCCATGGTGCCATAGCTTAGTATATAGTACATTCACATTTCTGCCAAAATCTGAATAGTTCCGAGATTGTTTTGTGTGGGTCCATGGCCTTACCGGAGAGCCGCTTGTGGGGGGCAACTAATGGTCTCAGAAGGGCAAGAAGGACGTTCCGGTTCCACCCCCGATTCCATGAGGCTGAAGTTGTCCCGTCACTGCAGGCTCATACCTGGTTGTTCAATAAGCACTGAGGCAGCAGCCACCATGCTGCCAGGGGTGAAAAAGGTGGAAGAGACATATACTCTTTCCCTCCCAGGAGGGCACAGTGCTATAGCTTAATGCATAGTCCATTCACATTTCTGCCAGAAGCTGCTGGGTTCCAAATTAGAGCCATGTGCCTCTGTGGCCATGGCCTTGCCAGAAAGCCTCTCTTGGGGGGCAACTTGTGGCCTCTCCAGGGCAAGAAGGACTTGCCAGTTCTGCCCCCCCATCCCATGTGGCCGCAGTTGCACCATGACTGCCAGTTCATACTGGCTGTCCAATAAGCACTGAGGTGGCAGTCACCATGCCGCCGGTTTGGAAAAAGACGGAGGAGACAGACATCCTCTCCCTCCCAGTGGGGCACGACTCCATAACTTAATGCATATCCATTCACATTTCTGCCAGAAACTGCTGGGTTCTGAATCAGGGCCGTGTGTCTCTGGGGCCATGGCCATGCCAGAGAGCCACTCATGGGGGGGCAACTCATGATCCAGCAGAGAAAGAAGATCATGCCCGTTTCGTCCCCCATCCCATGTGGCCACAGTTGCACCATGACCGCCGGCTCATACCTGACTGTATAATAAGCACTGAGGCATTGGCCACCATGCCGCCAGGCCAGAAAAAGGTGGAAGAAACAGACTCCCTTTCCCTCCCAGGGGGGAACGACGTTATAGATTAATGCATAGTTCATTCACATTTCTGCCAAAAGTCGAATAGTTTCTAATTAGGTTCGTGTACCTCTGGGTGCATGGCCATGCTTGAGAGCTGCTCATGGGGGGCAACTTGTGGTCTTGGAAGAGCAAGAAGGACATGCTGGTTCCACCCCCCATCCCACGAGGCCGCAGGGCCACAGTTACCCCTTCACTACCGGATCATACCTGGCTGTCTATTAAGCACTAAGATGTCGGCCACCGTCCCTCTGGGGGGGAAAGGCAGAAGAGATAGACACCCTTTCCCTCTGGGGGAGGGGTGTCACAGCACCGCAGCTTAATGCATAGTCCATTCACATTTCTGCCAGAAGCTGCTGGGTTCCAAATTAGGTCCATGTGCCTCGGGGCCCATGGTCGTGCCAGAGAGCCACTTTTCGGGGGCAACTCTTATTTTCGGCAGGGCAAGAAGGACATGCCGGTTCCTTCCCCCATCCCATCAGGCCGCAATTGCCCTGTCAGAGTCAGCTCATACCTGGCTGTCCAATAAAAACTGAGACAGCAGCCAGCATACTGCCGGGCTGCAAAAAGGCAGAAGAGACAGACACCATTTCCCTCCCGGGTGGGCATGGCGGTATAGCTTAATGCATAGTCCATTCATATTTCTGTAAGTAGTTGCTGGGTTCTGAATTAGGTCCGTGTGCCTCTGCAGCTTTGGCCATGCTGGAGAGCCACTCATGGGCCTTGTGGTCTCCGTAGGACAAGAAGTTTGTGCCAGTTCCGCCCCCCCCCCCCCGCCCCATCCCATGAGGCTGTAGCTGCTCTGTCACCGCCGGTTCATACCTGATTGTCCAATAAGCTCTTAGGCGGCAGCCACCATGTCACCAGGCTGGAGAAAGGTGGAAGAGACTGACACCTTTTCCATTCCGCGGGGTGGGGGTTGGGGGTGCGGGCATGGTGCCATAGCTTAATGCATAGTCTATTCACATTTCTGCCAGAAGCTGCTGGTTTCCAAATATGATTTCTTAAACTACTATTTCTTTGTTAAGTTTGCTTTTCTATTCTTCAGGGACTCCTATGATTCTTACATCATTCCTCCTGAATTTATTCCGTAGTTCTCTGGTATGCTCTTCATTTCTTTTCAAACTATTTCCCACCTCTGTTGTTTTTAGTACTTTCTTCTACCTAATCTTGGAGATAATTATTTTTTTGTTCATCTGCTGTTAATCTGCTTGAGTTTTTTTAATATTACCTACCACACCCTACATTTCTATTTTTCGTTTTCTCATTTCAGGACTCATACATTTTTCCTGCTGTTCTGGTTTTTCTGACTACCTGTGCCATTGTTTATGATCTCATTAAATTCTGTCACAATCTAATTCTAATGGACAGTTCTCAAAACACTAGAAATTGAGCTCCCATTTTTACCCAGCAATGCCACCTCTGGAATATATTCCGAGGCGCAAAAAAAGCAAAGTAGACACGACATTTGTCCCTGTAAATTATTGCAGCACTGTTCACAATAGTCAGAATCTGGAAACAACCCAAGTGCCCAAGAACGTATCACTGGTTAAAAAAACTTTGGTACACCTACACAATGGAATACTCTGCAGCTGTTAGGAAAGATTAAGTCATGAAATTTGCTTATAAGTGGATTGTCATGGAGAGTGACAGACCTAGAATGACTGCACTCATTTGTGGAATATAAAATATCATAATATGAGACTAACACCCAAGGACAGTTTACACAAGGGCCAGGAAGACTGCTCCATGACTGGAAGCCTGCCTCCTGAGCTGGGTGGTGGAAAATGCATACCGTTTGGTGGATGGGTGTTCGATCATTGTATGGCTGAATCTCAAACATGAAAAGCTTTGTAACTGTATCTCATGGTTATTCAATAAATAAATAAATAAAAATCAAGGAGACATAAAACAAGATTTTGTGACTGAAATGTCCAGGCTCTCACAGAATCTGGGATGGGCTTTCTCCCCCCCCCCCCCATCTTCCTGCTCTTTTGGAAGCCTGGCAATCACACCCATGAACTGCCTCTGGCACCAAATAAATGAACTAGTCAGGATCCAGAGACTCATCTCTCAAATCTCAAATCTCGAAAGAGATCAATAAGTTGCAGAGATCCTTTCAGACTCTGTGCCAGGCTCTGTTGTCCAGGGCACCCAAAGTCACCATCCAGTTAAAAATTTAACTCCAGCCATATTAAGTTACCCCATTCAAATTTTTTTGAATTCCTGGAGCATGGCTATGTGACATCTCAAAATACACCACTGATGAACCAGAAATAGCACACCACATTGGATAGGCTGTAAAGTAACAAGATCAAGAAAATATTAATACAAAATCTTAACAAGTAAACACATGTTAGTAATATCTTCTACAAGGCCTTAGTGACTCCATGGTAAGATGCAACAATATTCACACATCTTCCTCTAAGAAAATTTTTTTGATCATGAATAGTGAATAGTGAATTATAACAGGTAATATAAGATAAATTATCCAGAATCTTCTATAGGGGCCAGCTTCAGGGGTGGTTAGAAAAATTGTAAATAATGTTGGTGGGAAGGTGCACTAGTGGTGTAATTGTTGTTGGAATATTGAATGTAATAAATCATTAACAACTTTATAAAATAAATAAATAAAAAGAAAAAATAAATTAAAAAGTTAAAATCAATGAGAGTTCTTTCTATATTTAGTTGGATGTATTTTATGGATTCAGATCCAATATCAAGGTCTTTAATGAATGTTTATTTTATATATACATATATATAGATAGATAAAAGTAAAAGTAAAGGCCCTCCCGTTGATCATCGATTTGCTCGAGCGGGCCCAGTAACATCTCCATTGGAGATTT
>JAOXYA010053997.1:0-12098 GCA_028565675.1 Sorex palustris | reverse complement strand
GCATTCCCTTTTGTTCTCTCTCTCCTTTTGGGTGCTGTGGTTTGCAAAAGAGGCATTGAGTGGCAATCATGTTCAATTCTATAGTCTACTTTCAGCATGCACCTCCCATCCTGGAAGGATCCTCCCAACACACTTTATTTGGTGCTCCCTTCTCTATCTGAGCTGTCTTTTCCCCTAGCATGCCCAGCTGGCCTCTAAGCCATGGAGTAATCCTCCTGGATTGTACCTCCTTTTTGATATACATTAGTACTTTTTGTTTTAGATGTATATCCAGTTGTACAGTGGACAAATACAGAAGTTCCACACTAGTCAATAATGCCAAAGAACTTTCCAAAGTAGTTTTATTCAATGAAATTTTCACTAGCCCTGGCATGTTTTGTGCAGAAGAACAAGATCAATACTGTTTTAGGACATTGACTCTAGATGCAAAGTCTAAGATGTTTTATGTGGGATTATTGTGGAACGTGGAAGAAAACACAATTATGAGAACACAGATAAAAAGATAATAAGATCCTGAGCCTGAGGAGAGAGGAACAGGCAGGAAAGAGATTAGCAATATTAGAAAGACACTTTGACAGTTGAATGAAAATGAAGGAAACCCTAAAAATCAGGTTATAAAGCTGAATGACTGGGGTTATTTGGGTGTCAGGGAAATTGGTTTGACTGAGGTAGGAGTCTACAATGGAATGTTGGCAGAGTTAGGACTAGGTTAGGATGCTATTGGGAATTCAAGAGAAAGTATCTAAGAGACAGAATTAGGATTCAAGTCTGTACAACAATTGCAGTTTCAACTGAATGCATTCCTTTTACTTTATTTAGATACTTATTATCAAATGACTCTAAGATTTCCATTCCTATGATGTCAGGCTAGAGAGATAGTACAGCATTAGGGTGCATGCCTTGTATTTTGCTGTTCATGTATTTATGATTATTTACCTGATGTACTTAATTGCATGTATTTTATTCTTATTGCTCTAAAATTACACTTTCTACTTTGAGATGCCATAGGATATTTTGTTTATTTATTGGTTTTTGAGATACACTTGGTGATGCTCAGGGATTACTCTGTACCAAGGAATCACTCCTGGCAGTACTCAGAAGACCATATGGGAGGTCAGGGATTGAACGCTGGTCAGTGAATGCAAGGCAAGTGCCTTAACTGCCGTACTATCTCTCCAGCCCCAGAGATCCTATAAGATCTTTTTGAAAATGCATATCTGAACATCTCAATCAAACTATTATTTGTTCCTTTAACTTGAACAAACACAACTTCATAATCAGCCATCCTTATATTTTTTGAATCTTATATTTTGTGCTTTTGTAGTATCATATGTTTACCATTCAGTCTAATGCTTTCGTGCTTTTCTTCCTATAAATGTCCCTTTGAAATTTAAAATTCTGTTCTTTGAAGTCTTTCTTGACTAGACAGACTTAATCAAATAATAAAGAAGGAAGGCAGGGATAACTAAGGCAAAAGGAAGCTTTTCCAGACACATGGGAACTAGAGTGCTATAAAATTTGTAGAACAATTAGAAATAGCATAAGGCATTTATTTTAATTTCAATAGAATTGTATTATTTACTTTTATAGCTACTATGTTATTTATTTTATTGCTACTATGCAGCAAAACCACATTTTAAAACTCATAAAAATCATTTAAAATATAATATAAAAGCGTCTGAAGAAATAATACAGAGGTTTAAGCCCTTGCCTTCCATGTGGCTTACCTTTGTTTGATCCCTGGAACAACATTTAAGCAATATTAAAATAATAGAAGTGATTTTGTAATGTTACAACATTTTCTACATTTGCAAAAATATTTATGTATTTTTGGGTGTGATATATACTTATATATTCAATGTTTTCATACATGCTGGTTCATCTTACAGACCATCTTATGTGTATAATTTATCAAGTTCCATTTTGTGCTTACTGATCTATCCCATACATTTCCTTTTATTAGAACACACAGACCTACCTCATTTTTTATGATTTTAACTTTATTTGTCCATGTTGTCTTCCCTTTGGTGTTGTGATGATCCTGGTCAGACCCTTATTGGGCAGTTGCCCACTTTAGATGCGCCTCTTGCACAACCTTGACTGCAGTGCCACAGAGGCTTGATCTCTTGTCTCAGGGACTGCAAATGGCACTGCCACCAGAGTTGGAATCAGCATGTGCAATGGTGCTGGGAATCGAACATTTTACCTTACTCTGGCAAGGCAGGTGTTCTATCTTTGGGTTATCCCCAGGCGCTTATCTTATTCTTTTTTTTTTAAGCATTTCTTTGGATGGGTTGTATGGATAATATGGATTTAGCCTTTAAATCCAGTTTCTATTCATGGATATTAAGATCTTCATGAAAAAAAGTCTTGCCTTTATAAATGTGGCTGGATATTTGTTATTTGTGTTAAACAACTGTGTTTTTAGTCCCTGTTTACCCCCTTTCGTTTAATTTAGGTAGTTGGAGAAAGGAGAGGGTAAACTTAGAAGTGGGAAATAGGATTTGGCACATACTATGTTAATTTGCTTCTTTTGGTTTTTGTTTTTTGGGCCACACCCAGCTTAGCACTTGGTTCGGTGTTGTTCCCAGAGATACAGGGGAAGGGGACTTGCAGTACCAGGGAATAAACCTAGACATCTGGTATGCAAAGTATGTGTTCAGTGCATTGAGCTATCTATTTTTTTAAAATTTTTATTAGTGAAACACCATGAGGTACAGTTGTAGACTTACAAATTTTTGTGCTTGGGTTTCAGTTATACAATGATCAAGTAACCATCCCTCCACCAGTGCCCATTTGCACCACCACGGGTCCCAGTATCCCTCCCACCCCCCATTCCCCCATCCCACCCTGCCTCTGTGGCAGGGCATTCCCTTTTGTTCTGTCTCTCCTTTAGGGTGTTGTGGTTTGCAAAAGAGGTAATGGGTGACAATCTTGTTTAGTCTATAGTCTACTTTCCGTGATTTTTTTTTGACTCAGTTTCTCTCTCTCACCCCTCATTCCAGCTGAATAATGCCGTAATTGTATGTGGTCCATAACACTTTCATTAGTTCCCCATATTCTTCTCACTAGGCTTTCCAGGAATAATTTACATCAATGCATTAAAACATTACACAGATATCACTTTTTCCAGGAAATCCTTCTTTATTTTCTTTTACTTAAAAAAAAATATGTCTTCATTCGGGGTTACACTTAGTGTTACTAGGTGGTTTCTCCTGACTGTATTTAGGAGTAATGCTGCACTGAGGAATTACTCCCGGCTATGCACATGGAACTGTACAGGATGAGCGATGTGCAAGGAAGCACCCTTTTGGCACCTCTGTTTTTTCTTTTTTATTTATTTGAAGGATCCTCCCAAATTGGGGATCATCAAATTGCTAGGGATCCAGTTGTGGTTGGCCCCAAGCAAAGCACCCTCCTTAAGCTCTGTAGTATCTCTACAGTTTCCAGAAATCCATTCTTGCACCTCCCTGTCAGTCCCTGTCAGAATTATATGAATTCTTGCTGCACTCCCTTATATTCCATTTTATTTTCTTTCTGGCAACAATAGTTGGATTGCTCATTCAGTGTCTGTGTATATATAGAATATAAACGCCCCTATGCTTCAGGCTATATCTAAGCCTCCATATCTCTAAGCCTGTCTTCCCTAATCCTGTCTGTCCTTCGAATTCCATGTGCTCTTTGAGAAGAGTTGCTGAAAATAACAGAGAAAAATTGGTAAGTGTCTGTGGAATAACATTAGAGTTACTAAAAATTATATAATGTTTATTTTTCAAAAATTCAATAGGCAGTTTTATTAGTTTGATACTTATGATATTTATGATATTTTTCAAATGATATTTCAAATATTTTAAATAATAGTTTTATTAAAATTGGATAGGCAGCTACTAATTTGAAATTTATGATATTTATGATATATTAGGATGCATATGATAATTATGATATTTATAACGATATAGTAGAGAGAAAAGTTGAGGAACTATGCTAAATGAAAGAAGATATATTCCAAGGAACATGACTAATGGAGTTCAACTGTACACCTGCTCTTTAGACAAAACAGGCTACTTTTCTTATATCTTGGAGCTTTCTAGGTAATATATGCAAAGCAGGGGAGTATGGAAACATTGACTTAAGCCTTTCTTCTCTGGCAGAATAAGCATAGAAAATTAGTTATAATTTGATTGGCTAATGTGGAGTTTAGCATGAGTGATTTCTTATTGGTTCTAATTTAGTTACTTTAATTATGTATTTACGATTGAACATTTTTAAAACTTCTTTCCACCCATCCGGTGACCAATAAATAGATAAAATATGCCCTAAATATGTCATGAATTCCCAGCAGTTTTTAAATACTAATTATCCAAAGCCTAATGATGTTAAAATGCCATATTATTTTTATTCTAACCCAGAAAGCTCCTTTTTCATCATTTAAAAACCCAGGAGCCCGAGCTCTGGGTGAGGATTAAAGCACCGGCGTGGCTCACAGCAGACTCTGATCTGATCTTAGGCGTATGTGTGGTCACCAGAGCCAGGGGTGAGCCCTGAGCAGAGCCAGGGGGCAGTGGAGGGGGGAGTTCCAAAACAGAGACAGTGGAAGGGGTTTCTGTTCGGGGGTCGGAGAGGTAGCTACCGGAGTCAGGTACTTGCCTGCAGTGCTGCTGACTTGGGTTCGGTCCTAACAACCCATCTGATCCCTGAGCCTGTCTGGAGGCCTCTGAGCAGAGCTGGGAGGAGGCCGAGCACCTCGGGGCTGAATATTTATTGAGCTTCCCCATGCCAGGCCCACACACACTCTCCTCCCCTGAAAGGCGGAGGCGGAGTGGAAGGTGCAGACACGTCCTCTCACAAGTCTGCCCGCGCTCTCTGAATCCCGGATTCATTAGTCCTTGCCGTGCCGTGAAGACGCGGAACTCGCCAGACATCCGTCAGCGGTTTTTTTTTTCTTTTTTTGTAGGAGTTCTGCTATTTATTCAGCCACTGATTAGCTGATTGAATTGTGCATGAACTCCACCGTCAGCGGGTTTTTGTCTTTTGCTTTTATTTATTTTTCAATCAGCGAGCTCTCCGAAGCATTTGTATGTGGCAGAGACCCCCTTGAACCCTGGTCAGCACTGGGCTAGAGAGGGCCCAGGGGTAAGGCCCTCGCCTTAAGGGTGGATGACCCCAACTTGATTCCAGAGCATCACTCTGTTGTGACCCCAAAAATCTTTCCCACACCTTAAGAAAAAGAAATTTCATGTTGACTAGGCTTTAATAACTTAGTTTGAGCCGGAGAAATTGGCACAGACGGTAGGATATTTGCCTTGCACATGCCAGCCTGGGTTCGATCCCCAACATCCCAAGCACTGCCAGGAGTGACTGCTGGGCATTGCCAAGTGTGGTCCCCAAACCTAATAATAGAATAATTTAGTTTGAATTTATCTTGAAAGCAGGGGAGTCCTTTCTCTGGTTCAGTATGGGAGGGAGCAGGAGTTGAACGATGCCACTTAACGTCTTAGCTGGAGTCAGGCTCCATTTGATATGGGTGAGGATGATTCTCTAGCATTTTCACTGATACAAAGCAGTAGAAATGGAATAATTGCTTTTGTCATAAGGGGTAGCACTTAAAAGTCATAGATAGTCCACACTGGTGCTGTTCTTACCGGGACTTTCAGCCAAACCTTATCACTATTTTGGAGATTCTTGAAACTGCAGAGGTAGAGAGATCAATCTATAGCGGGTCACCCCAAAGAATGAACAGTCGTAATCAGCCCAATCTCAGTTCACTCATTTCTTCACTCAGCAAAGCATGGCTGTTTTGTTTTTGTTTTAAGTAAGAGCACTTTTTTAAAATATGCTAAAGTATTTTAAGGGGGCGTATATTACGATTATAAAGATTGAATCAGGGTCTGCTGCATGAGTGGCAAATGCCTTACCCGCAGTTACCATCTCTTCAACCTTTTTTGGGGGGGGGATTGGGGAGGAATGTGAAGGCCACACCCAGCAAAGCTCAGGGGTTCCTCCTGCCTCTGCACTCAGGAATCACTCTTGATGGTGCTTGGGGGACCCTATGGGATGCCGGGGATTGGACCTGGGTCCACAGCACGAGGCTAGTGCCCTCCCCACTGCCCCATCACTCCAGCCCAGTATTGTTCTGTCTTTAAAACATCCCCAATGTCAAGAGACTCAGGAACAAATCTTGGAACCCAGCAGGTTTTGGCAGAAATCCCTCCAGATTTAAGTGTTAAAATTTCGAAATTTCAAAATCACACGACCACTCTGAAGCCACATGGCATCATGTGTTATTCATAACCAGAAATAGAAAATAAATTGTGTATTGTTGCCTTTTTCGCAGATCTGAGTGTTGGGGTAAAATCCCAAAAAATAATGGTGGGTCTGGTGTCAAAATATTGAATGTAATCAAAGTAGAGAGGGAGTAATGTGGAAATCATCTGCCCCACAGGTAGGGGGAGGGTTTTGGGTGGGGGCGTACTGGGGTTTTTGGTGGTGGAGAATGGGCACTGGTGAAGGCACTGGTGTTTCACTGTATAACCGAGACTTTAACCCAAAAGCTTTGTAACTGCTCTCATGGTGATTCAATAAATAAAATTATTTTTAAAAAAATTTTTTAAAAAGAAGAGAACTCACAGAACGACGACCAGCTGGGAGCTCTTTGGCACTACTAGGCAGAGCAACATGGGAAGATGCCGTCGTTGACAACATTGACAAAGAATACAATTGACTGGTTCAGCACATCCGTGATTGTGCAAGGAACACAGAGAGAGAGATAGCCACAAAAAGATGCCTGTCTTAGAAAACTCTTGAGCTTATTCACCAATGTGGCTTGGCACAAGCTTCAGGCAACCGCAAGTGAATGTCTGAGCTTGCAAAGCAGTGCAGAGAAGCAATCAAGGAAGACTTCGAAAAGAGAAGAGCAGTAGTGCTGGCAGATGCAGCAGAAGCCAGGAAAAGGATTCGCAACGCCCACCTGTCCTTCGTCAACTAGAAGACCAAGATGACTACCTTCCGACGTCCTGATGGATCTATCACATCTTCCAGAAGGGCAGTGGAAAAGATTATCCATGACTTCTACGCAGGTCTCTTCGATAACCACGTCCACCTGCCCACATACCAAATTCCACAGGATGGATATGTCGTTCCCAACGTTCTCCCTTCTGAAATCCGACACGCGATTTAATTAAATTAATTTGAAAATTTTGGGTATGTTTTTGGAGTTATATAATTGTATGCATACTTTAAAATTGAAGAAGTTGTATATTATCATGGTAATGTGGCGTTTGACACGGAAATCTTTCTATGGAAAAGTTATAGATGATCTTACAAAAATTAGAATACACATTTTTAAACCATAACTTTGCCCCTTTGGTTTATACCTCTATTGTTATTTAGGTTGAAATTATTTATTTTTTTAAATATAATTGCCATGAGATACACAGTGACAAACCATTCATGATTGTGTTTCAGTCATATAATGTTCCAACCCCCGTCCCTTCACCCACATTTCCCACCACCAATGTCCCACAACTATAATATTAGATGGTTATTAATCTTAGCCTCCAGCCCTTTAGCCCTGTTCAGTTGTCGACCCTCTGTGTGTGCATTTGCTCTGTGGTTGCTTCCCCTGGTGCCCGGCATAGCGCTCTGCAGTGATTGCCTTGGGAGAAGCCCCCAGGCCCACCCAGCACTCCTGTCTCTAGTCTCCTCAGGGTCAGACTCACCTCATGATGGTTCTAAGTGCAGGAGGATCTCGGGAATCTTCGAGGGCCCGACACTGGGCTGTGGCCACTCTCTGATGACAGTGAGCTGCAGGACAGCACCTAGAGACACACTCAGGAGACATCCAGGGATCCCTGAATCTCAGAGACGTTCCTGGGCTCCCCATCATCAGGATACCAGAGTCATGGGAGGAGTGTCTAAACTCTTCGTTTCTTTTTTTTTCTTTGTTTGATTTGGGGGTGGCACTTGGCGGTACTCTGGGGTTCCTGACTCTGTGCTCAGGGGTCACATCAGTGGGCTTGGTGATGTGCAGTGGGCATGTAGGTTGCTGGGAACCATATGTGCGTAGAGCCCATGCAGATAGGCGGCCCACCCACTGGACACTCTCTCTGGCCAGTGGATTTCCTGTCTGCTCCTTGGACCTTTTCCCTTTCTCACTGCACTCTGCATTTCTCTTGCCTTTTGTGGGGAGGGGTTTGGACTATGTTGATGATGCTCAGGGCTTCATTCTTGCTCTTGCTTTTGGTCAGTCACGGTGGGCTTAGGGGCCTTATTAGGTGCTGGGGATTCAACCTGAGTCAGTCTCAGGAAAGGCAAGCCAAAGCTGTATTATCATTCCTGACCCACAGCAAAAAGTTGTTTTAACAGCTACTTACATGTTCCTCTAATGTTTGTGTTCAGTGTTCACTGAATCTCACAAATGATTAAGATTTTGTTTGTAGAGTGCAGAGTGAGGAAAGAAGCTCTCAGCTGCCCTCAGTGCTGAAAGGCTTCTGAGGGCCCTTCCCAGGGCAGAGGGGAAGCATCTGTGCATCTTTTGGGGACTGTCCTGTGGGGAGACTTAGAGACAAGTGAAGTTCAGTGCTTTGTTCCTGTCACGCACGCTCAGAGTGAGAGCAAAGCACAGTTAGGCAATGGACACCTTGAACTCTCATCGCCATAAGGAACTACAGTTGTGCCAGCCCTTTTGCGGACAATCACTTCTGGGGTTCCAATGCCCACTGAGCACTACCCGGGAGGGCAACGGAAAAAAGTCCCACAACTTTGTTTCCCCTTACAGCAGGGTTATCATCCTTCCATCTGAACGCCCTCTGAAAACCACCCCTAGTCTTTTGTAATCTTTACCCACACCCTGTGGGCCTCAGAGCTTGCTTCTGGACCGGATTTCCAGTTTTCCTTTGTGTGGTTTTAGGTATCTGGGTTTTTCAGAGAAGCTGAAGAAGAACCTCAATTAGATGAAAGAATGTTTTTCTGCCCACATTGACACTCAGGGGCACTGGACATGCTGATATCCATCACTCTCGGCTCTCTCCAAGGATGCCTGCATTCACCTGATATAAAGGTGATGATGGACATTTGACAAATATTTCTCCAGAACACAATATTTAAATGAAAAATTTGACAAAGTTTTAGTATTCATTGGTATTAAAATGTATGTTCACACCCTGACTTGTTCAATTAAATATTATAATATGGAAAGTCAGATTTGTATTTTTATAGTCATATGATTGGACAATTCTGTGTATGCAGAAAACATTACAGCACTATTATGCAAAATGTAATGCACATTGCAAAAGTGACTAATGCCGTTATGATTGCAATGGCTCAAGTACTCGTGCCCTCATGAGTATTGGCCCTGGTTTGTCTGTACTGAGAGAGAAGGAGAGCTCTGCTCTGCAGGACTCCCACTTAGGCTGCAGAGATGATCACTCTCTTCTAATAGCTTCTAGAAGCATCCAGGAAGACCCACCCAGAACCCTGGGCCCCAAGAGCCTCCTGAGCAGACCCACGTGGTGCAGGATGGAAGTGCAGGAGGGACCCTGGGACCCACACCAGCAGTTGGCCCTTAGCCTGCTGTCAGCAGCTGGCCACACTGAGCCCCGGGACATCCTTCTGGGCCACACTCTGGAGAACCCTGGGACCCCACGCACCCCAGATGCTCCCAGATTCCCCAACTTCCAGGAAGCCGCAGCCTCTGTCAGATGCAGGTGAGGAGAAATGTGGGTTTCCATCTTGGACCAGGGCCTGCTCTCCCTGCCGCAGTGCTCTGAGCATCTGTGCTCCCTCTCTGTGCGCTGTGTCTGAGAGAAGGAGGGACGTCCTTGTCACCTGGGAGACAGCTTCAGTGCCAGGGGCAGGATGGGCGGGTAGTTCTCATTTCTGCAAAGGGACAGGAGGGTCAGGAGACAGAGGCAGGACCCCGAGAGCCCGGGAGTGTGGGTGGGACACAGGGGTCCCCTAGCACGATGCCCAGTGCTATAGCTCTAGGCTTCTCAAATCTCCTGATATAAGCCTGGGCCGGTCAGCAGGAGCCGGGCTCCGGGAACCTGCAGGGATGAAGTGTGGTCCTCACCAAATTTGGGAAAGAGGGAGCAGGAGAACTTGGGCCAGCCTGACTCTTCTGGTCCCACAGGATTCCTGACAGGGGCAGGAGCACTGGGGCCAGAGAGATGCTCCAGGGTGAGGTGTGGCCTGCCTGCCGCTCTCTGGAGAAGCTGGGAGGTGGGGTCACTTCTATCATCACTTGTTCCCTTCCTCTTTGCTGCTCCTGTGTGACGTCTGTGGGACCAATGGCGCAGCTTCAGGCCCAGGTCTTGGCCTGACTTCCTGTGACGTTTGGATCTGGGTACGTTGATTCTTGTGCTCTCGTTTATGCCTTTGGGGGATGTTGTTTGGAGCAGGGACACTATGGCTGGGACGGCCAGGCTTCCCTGGGGAGAGCTCAGTGGGGGAGGCCAGGATGTGACCTACCGAACACGGAGGGGAGAATGGCTGACAAGCACGCCCACTGCTCACCCAATGGGGGAGGGGCCAGCAGGGCAGAGTTTCTGGGGTCACAGTTCAAATCTCAGCGTGGGGTTCCCCCTTCTAGAAATGTAGGGCGCTCCTTTGGCCCTCAGAGCTCTGCCTGGAGCCAGCGGCCATGAGGGTGTCTCTGGGCTCCAGCTGCTGCCTTCCCCTGCTCTGAAAACCAGTGACGGAAGGTTTGAGTTTCTACGATTATGCAGTGTCCACTATGAGTCCTTGGGTCCCCTTATTAGGGTCATGGACTGTGATTCTGCTGCTAGTTTGGGGGGAATTAAATCCAACGCACTGTGCTGTAGACAAGCACGATCTGTACCCACTGGCTTGGTCCTGTGAGATTTTGCTTCTCATCTGCAGCCGAGAGGCTGAATGTTCACTTGAACATTTGTTTCTCAGAGTCCCTGAGAGCTGCCGTCGGGAGATTCTATCCTGCTTTCACTTCACGACTCTAAAGGTCAGAGCACCCCTGGGAAGGTGCCCAGGACGGGAGATGTGATGGTGCCCACTACCCACCTGCAGAGACCTTCACAGCCCGAGTCACATGTGTTCCTTGTCCCCCATCCTGTGGGTGACACTGTCAGAACAGGATTTATCATTAAATTTCCCCCTGCGCTACTTGAAACGGACATGGGGCCCCTCTGTGGGACACACTCAGGGACTGGCTGGCTGCACCCTACTGTGTGCTTCTGTGTCTGTCTGTCTGTCTCCTGCTGGAAAGTGCTGGGCTAAAAACCCGGTCTCCCTCCTGCAGCAGTGCACACTGGCCCTTGAAGCTGTCTCTTCTTTCCCAGCCTCTTCCTCTCGCTTCTGTTTCTTTGATACTTAGCCTACCTGCATCTCTCCTCAGCTCTCCGAATGTCTGAGGAACACACAGCCAGTCCTACTTGACGCCAGGACTCAAACCTGAGCCTTCCACAAGCAAAGCTTTTCCTCTGCCCCTGAGCTGCATCCTTGGAAAACATTTAGATCTAGAACCAATGACGCACTCGTTCTATTTTATTTTGTTTTTTTCCCTGTGTATTCTATAAGTACTCTGCTGGTTGCTAGTGTTGGGTTGCTCACGACTCTGAAATGGGCCCTTCTTTGTCCTAAAGCTCTCAGTGGACTTCCCCAGGCCCTACAGCTACCGGGCCCTGTGTCAGCAGCCTCCAGGGCCGTTTTGTGGGAAGCATTAGTGGTGCCGTGTACAGTGTGTCCAGAAGCAAGAGCCCAGGTGTGTGCGGGCACGGTTGTCTGCGATGTGTTAGCCTGTTGGCGAGGTGCCTTTGTTTCCCCTTTCTGGGGCCAACTCTGCTTGCGGGGTCACAATTGAAGCCTATGTACTGGGGCACCAGCACTCTCACATGTGTGAGGGCACTGAAATTCCTGCCCCTGGTCAAATGGAAAACACAGTTGGCAAAAACATGGAGCTTGTCTCAGGGGAAATGAGGGAGGGACACCCCTCCCCCTGGGCAGAAGCCAGAATGAAACAGGTGATGGGGAAACACTTGTAGCTAAGTGATTTTTTAAAATTTTTATTAGTGAGACATCATGAGGTACAGTTGTAGACTTACAAATTTTTGTGCTTGGGTTTCAAT
>JAOXYA010053965.1:0-12100 GCA_028565675.1 Sorex palustris | reverse complement strand
TCCGCCCCTCTCGGAGAGCCCGGCAAGCTACCGAGAGTATCTCGCCCGCACGGCAGAGCCTGGCAAGCTCCCTGTGAGGTATTCGATATGCCAAACACAGTAACAATAAAGTCTCCAATGGAGACGTTACTGGGCCCGCTAGAGCAAATCGATGAATAACGGGAGGGCAGTGACAGTGACAGTGACTTATATTACAACTGATCTCAGATTATCATGAAAAGCAGATTCTACTTCTTCAAATATTTGCTTCTTCCATCTCCCCAGCACTCACTGGAAGTGAACTCCTTCCTAGGAATTTATTTTTGTTTTGTTGTTTTGTTTTTAGGGCCAAACCTAGTGGTGCTCAGTGCTTACTCCCAGCATGCTCAGGGGAGCTTATTAGGTGCCAGGGATTAAAGTTGGCTACATATAAGGTAAGCACCTACCCACTATACTATCTCTCCAGCCTTGGGAAAGAACTTGTATTGTTTCCATTCAACCTCTTGCTTCACCTTTCTTTGTTGTTTAATAAAAAGGTATTTGGGGGGCCAGAGAGACAGTACAGCAAGTAGGGCACTTGACTTGCACATGGCCAACCTAGGTTTGATCCCCAGCATCCCATATGGTCCCTCTAGCACCGCCAGGCGTGATTACTGAGTGCAGAGACCTAGGAGTAACCACTGGACATCACAGGTTGCAGTCCATAAGCAGAAACAAAAAAAAAAAAACCTGTAGTTTGGAGCAGGGGCAACCAAATGGGATCAAGAGGTGAGAAGTTTAAAGTCTTTAAAAAAATGAAAATGGAAGAGAAAAATTCAGGGTCTGAAGGTCTGAATTTCTTCTGGTTTTGTAAAGCTACTGCATCAAAACTAGCACCACTGGCTATGTGCTTCCTATAATAGAAGGTAATCAAATGGCTTTTTAATTTGCCATTATAAATCAGATATTGTAACCAGATATTGTAGTTCCAGCAAAAAGCATTACTAATGTTATTATCATTCCTGGCATAATAAATACCTAGATACTTATTAAGATATGCTTAATTTTATGTTTTATTCAGGAAGTTAGAAAATAGATAAATAATGCTCTTGATATCTCAATGCTGCAATTTTCTCCAAAATACATTCAAAGCCTCACCTGCAAGGGGGAGGAAATTACCTCAAAAGGACAGGTGTATGCTAACATTTTATGCATACGTATGAAGTCATACTTTCTAAGAATTAACAGGGATATATATGCTCTGAAGTGATTTGACACCATAATAGGAGATGGAAGGACTTTAATGAGATCCAAATCACAACTGTTTTTCCTACATACATTATAATTTTCAAACAAAGCAAAACACTTGTGTTATTGGGCTGAAAAGATAGTTCAATGGGCTGAGCACATTTTGTATACAGGAAGCTGGGATTCAACTACCCCCACTGCCAGGAGCAACTCCTATCATAAAGCTGAAAGTACCCCACACTCATTCCAGTCCCACAGGTATAGGGGAAAAAGAAAATCACTGAGTTTTTTTTTTATTACAAAGAAACTGCCTGTACATCCAGCTCTCTGCTACATGTTACAAAGATCTCAAAAATGAGATTATAATTGCCATGATTTTTAAAATTCCTTTTTTAGTACTAAACACCAATGCTTATAACTGTGTCAGAACTTGTAGTACATAATTCTTAATCGGATAACACGAATCCAAACCAGAAAAAAAAATAACACATACACACAATCAATCAATTCTCCAACTGCATTCTTCAATCATCCAATGCCCAGCACTGAAACCTTGATGATTAAATATTACTTATCAAAATGAGCTTTTATTAAAAGAGACTCTATGAAGTCTCCTTTTCTACACTGAAAAAAATTGCTTTGAGCAAATTATAAATTTCTATACCCATTCAAAGAAAATAAGGGTCACTAAAGACTTTTAGGGCCTCTTCAGGGTTATTGTTACATGAAGGCGATTTCTGAAGGTTATTCCACTTTTAATTTAGATCTTTCCATTGTTCCTGTAAGACATGAGTGATCTCTTGGCTTCCAGCTTTGGAAACCTTCAAGAGGAAAGTTCCCAAACCGCAAACAGAATTCTTTTCAACTATGACCATTTCAACTAACAACATTTATTCATTTATCATGTCAATGTCTCATATCTTCTACTCAGTAAGAATATCCCAAGAACCCACTAACTGGGAGTGACTCATTTCTAATATACTCACTCATTCACCACTAGAATTTCGATGGAATTGTCCCTCCAAATTCTGTTACCATAACTTATCCCTCCTCCCTCATCATCATCAACTAATTTTTTCTTAACTCCTCCACCAACTATTTGGAGTTTTTCTTTTTCTTTGTCTTTCTTTATTTCTTCCTTCCTTCATTTCTTTCTTATGTTCATTCGTTCATTCATTCATTCTTTTGTTGTTGTTTTCTGGGCCAAATTTAGTGGTGCTCAGGGCTTACTCCTGACTCTGTGTTCAGGGATCACTCCTGGCAGGGCTCAGGGGACAATTTGTGGTGCCAGGGATCAAATCTCAGTACCACATGCAAGGTAAGTACCATGATACTACTATTCCAGCCACATGTTTGGAGATTTTCAAAGGCACAATTATATTTATTATGTCCCATATTTGTGACAAACCTTTCAGACCCATGGGGGTAGGTATTATCTCTCTGCTAGAGAAGAATATAACCCATAAAATATGCCCCAGATCTTAACTAACAAATCAATGGGGAAAAGATGTACAAATAAGAATTTCTGTTTGCTCTTTGCAACACATTGTTAAATTGGAACACTTCTTTTTATAATTTCTCTATCAGGCTGTTTAATCATCTAGGCTGTCCCCTCATCCTAGCTTGAAAATTATCTGGATTGCCTCTGCAGCCATTCTAAAATTTTGTCTACATATCAGATTTATTTCTCAAAAGAGTTACACTTGGACCAATTCTGCCAAACTTGATTTAGTAATCAATAGAGAATAAGGATCTATATATAGAAAACAGAAAACAGCATTTTAATGCTTTCATAAACATGGGCCAACAAATTATATTCATGTGTAAGGGAGAAAAAGGTTTTAAAAGACTTTCTAAATGTATCTATTGTTTGCTATCTATTGTACACAATTCAAAATGCATCAGATTTATTTCCACTTAAATTTTTTGAGACCTGTGCCAGAGAGGGCACAGAGTGTAAATCTTCTCGATGTTCAATATGTTTTTCTCTAAATGGCAGAGTAGTGCCAAGATTCTGATTTATAATAAATGGTCACTAAAGAAATAAATACTTGAAAAATGTTACCAAAGCCAGCATCCTGTACCAAATATCAACCACAACCAATATACATTTATAATATACATAAAATTACTGTTTAGTCAGTTTAAAATATATATGTTAATAATATCTACTGCAATGGTCCCAACATTGCTTCCCATAACAACCTACTGAAGAATGTAAAACAGACTGATGACTCAACTGGAGTGCAACAGAGACATCATCTTGTCAAACGTGCCCCAAAGAATTTGAACCTGGAGTCAGAGCTGGACAGACTATGTGAACTTCTGAGGAGGTAAAGGAAGTGAAACATGAACTATGGGCAATGGAAGTCAGTCTTAGGAGAGATCACCAATAATCTGTCCCACTGGTCAGGGACGGAGCGTCCTCTGACAAACCAAACCAAAACAAAAGCTTAGAACTCATTAGTGCTACAGAGAGAGATACTGATTACTTTGCAACATGGGAGTGTTGAGTGACAGCTCGAACTGTTGGGCTTCAGAGAAGTGATGAAGCTAAAGGACCAATACGCTCCACAGCAGAGCACATGGCAGAGCAACTGAAATAAAGCTGAATGACCATTACACTCCATGGCAGAGCACTGCCAATTGACAGAAACCAGTGAGTGAACACTGCACCCAAGCATGACATCCCTACTGAATGCCGCATTTACTTATTGTTTATTGGGATCCACCCCCAATGGTGCACAATGCTTACTCCTGACTCTGTGCTCAGGGATAATTCCTAGTGGTGTGAACACCACATTAAAAGTCTGGGTGCTCCACTACCAATTCCCTACACTGTAACCACAACAGCAATGTCAATGGAAGTGGGGCTTATATGATCTTTTCCTTTTTTAAAAAAAAATATTCTGGAACTACACTTGCAAAAAAGTCTAACAACTGAAAATGGAAGGGGATGGTCATTCTGCAGTATTTCAAGATTCAGCTAAAATTGTCAGTACAAACTTTTCTTTGTTCTAAAGTTCCAGCTTCATCTGAAGACTGTCAACAAAAGAGAAAATGCATTCTATATTTCCTTTTAATTATTTTATACTACAAAGAAAGACACCTATGGATGAACAGTTTTCTGAAAAAGTCACAGGGATAGGATCTCTGAAGGCTATGAGTAATGCCAGCTATGGTACAATCTCTAGCAAAATTGCCTCATTACAGATTCTCTTCTTGGCACAACCTGTACTTTTTAAAATAGAAACCAAGTTTCACAAGCACACTGGAACCCACTGATACTGACTTATAAAATACTGCATTCCTTCTGTTGCTAGTAATGCTCAAAGTATGTCTCTTAAAATGACTTGTCGAGCTATCTCTTTAACAGGGCCAATTGCTTCCCTCTTGAGACTACCACATCAGAATCAGAGCCATGGGAAATGAGAGAATTATTAGTTTCTTGACATGTTTAGCAATGAACTTAGAGTGCTCCCCACTTCCCTTGCCAAGACCCTCCCCTTGGTGATTAGTATTCTAATGTTTTTTAAAGAAGTTGCAGCAGGATTATCTTTAAATCTCAAAGAATTTTCATATTACGAAGACTTCCTCCATAGTGATCACATGGTTGAATTATCAAAAATCATACTTGAAAAGAAACATCAAGCTACTTCATTAACTAGAGCTCTGACTCAGTCATTTTTAAGTTAAGCAATAAAATGATGGGCTTGTCTTTTAAAAACACAAATATCTGACTGGAAATATAGTACCGTGAGTATGGTGCTTGTCTTGCACGTAGCTAAATCAGATTTGACTCCTGGCCCCATTCATGGTCCCTCAAGTCCCACCAGAATTGATCCCTGAGCCAAGTACCACAAGTAGACCCTAAGCACCGCTTGGTGACCATAAACCACATACACACACACATATATATATATATATATATACATATACATATGTATATATGTGTGTGTGTGTGTGTGTGTATGTCACTGTCACTGTCCTCCCGTTGTTCTTCAATTTTCTCGAGCGGGCCCAGTAACGTCTCCATTGTGAGATTTTGTTGTTACTGTGTTTGGCATATCGAATACGTCACGGGTAGCTTGCCAGGCTTTGCCATGTGGGCAAGATACTCTCGGAAACTTGCCGGGCTCTTTGAGAGGGGCGGAGGAATCAAACTCGGGTCAGCCATCTTGGCTGCGTGCAAGGCAAATGCTGTACCCGCTGTGCTAGGATAGAACATGATGAACAGAAAATCTCATGGGCTTATAGAAGGAATTGATGCCTTAAGAGACAAAAAAAAGCTAAGTCTTTCAAAGTCACCTCATAAACAAGTAAAAGAACTTGACTTTAACACGTTGGTCTACCAAATTCCAAAGCAACTGCTTACTGCATTTGCTTGTGCCTGCTGGGTACATAAGACCTCCAAGACTGACCTTCATAGTACTAATGAAGAAAATGAAGAGCATAAATAGGAGGACTTGTCCTGAGTCTCCCAGGACTTTTCTGATTTTAGCATTGAAATCCCCATATACCAGGAATTTGTCTCAGTTCTGAAAGACCAGTGTGATTGGTCACTGTCAATATTACACAGAAAGTCCTCTCCACAGTGGAAATAATCCAGTGTAATCAATCTGACACCAATTGACTGAATTTACTGGGAGATCAAGGGCACTTCAATTGCCTCTTCTATTAGCTAATGGTTCCCTCATTAGTGGCAAAAGACAGAAAAAACTTGGTGAGGGTGCCCAAGTTACTGAACTCATACACAGCCCCCATCCTTTTCTCCAGAGCCATTTTATACAGAGGTCCATAAAGCATAGCAAACAAAAGTCCACTAAGAGTCACAGCTTGGGTTATCCTGTACCTCTAGTTATTAAGAGGCCCTGCCTCCCCTACTGCTTTTAGTTAAATTTCAAAGAGTTATCGTTAGCTGTTCAAATATATAAGCAACCCAAACCTAGAATACCAGTCTTTGAGTTTATTTCCTTGGACCACTTCCAAAATCATTTCTGGATCAGTCTGAATTCCAATAAAAACAAATTGTTGCAGGTAGATAGATAGGGGACCCTGGTAATAAGTTTTGAGAAAATAATAAAACTTAGGAGAAATCTCCTAGCCCTGATGTAGCCCAAAGGCATGAGGATCATGTTCCTTTGAGATGACAATCCTGAATTCTTTGGAGATGGAGAAACTAACATGCCCCTCAGAGAAGGGTGGGACCCCTCAGAAAAGGAGAAGCTTCTAGAGAATCTAAATGTTGTGATAAGAATATGAAAGAAATGAAAGGACCGCCAAGGCCAAGAGCCCAAGACATTCCTGTCACAATGCCCAGATTAAGGTTTCTTTTTTCTTTTTGGGTCACACTCAGCGATGCTCAGGGGTTATTCCTGGCTCTGTACTCAGGAATTACTCCTGGCGGTGCTTGGGGACCATATGGGATGTCTGGGATCGAACCTAGGTCGGCCACGTGCAAGGCAAATGCCCTACTCGCTGTGCTATCGCCCCGGGCCCTGCCCAGATTAACTTTAACATATGCACAGAACTCCAGGCCAAGACAATTGGGAGAAATTTTAACCTCCCAAATTCTATTCTCTGACTTTTTCACTCTGGAGAAGCTTCTCTCAAACACAATTCTTTCTCTCTTCATATTTCTCTAAACTTCTTTCAATAAAAATATTTCGCTTCATTAATTCACCTCCTACTGAAATTCTTTTCTGTGAGGGAAGGCAGCAGGCCTGGAACACCTTACTGAGATGAAGAGGGACTTTCGTTTTCCTGTAAAGAGCAATTCCTCACTCCAGCCTGAGTCCACGGCTTCACGAAGAATTGCATGGTAGAGACCAGCTCTTGTGCCATGTAGGTGCAGGAAACTTCAGCTGCAGCTTGATGGCTCTTTATGGCGGGGGTATGTGAGCATCAGTGCTATGTGGTGCTCATAGCAGTCCTGACCCATGCCAGGAATTTCTGCAGATGGCTGAGGTGGGTTGAGCAGAGAAGTGGAAGCAACTATTTTGTTGATGATACCTCCCTTGCTCCCTACTTTAACCATGTCACCCACAACATAATGGCATATTCCATCTGGGTTATCTGAAGGCATGAACAGAACTGTGTAACCAGCCTTAGTTGCAATGGGGTTGGGAGAACCCCTAAATCCATGTTGCAAGGAAAAAGTCTAGGGAATTGTATGGTTGTAACAGATAAACCCCCAGAGAGGAGCAGCATTAAGGAGGAGCAGTGTCTGTGTAAACACACAGCCTGCCCAAGGCAACCTTGAAAGTGGAAGAACCAGGCAAAAGAAGCCCCTTATCTTTTTTCTGTCCATACCCTCCCATCTTCTGCTGGGCTTCTGTGTTATCCAGAAGGCAGAAGAGATCCTTTAATGACCATCCTCCAAGCCAATCTTTTATGACAGAAGAGTAGGATGGAAAGGGGGAAGAACTGATTTAAAGAACTAGGAAGGGGGTTGGAGTGATAGGACAGTGGATAAGGTGTTTGCCTTGCACGCAGCCGACCCGGGTTTGATTCCCAGTATCCCATATGCCCCCCCCACCCAAGCACTACCAGGACTAATTCCTGAGTGCAGAGCCAGGAGTAACCCCTGAGCACTGCCAGTTGTGACCCAAAAAGCAATAAATAAATAAAGAAAGATGCCTCAAAGGGCTGGAGTACATGTTTTGACATGTGGGATCCTCAAATAGGATCCCTAAGCACCAAAGTAACTCCTGAAAGGTGGGGGTTGGGGGGGCGGAATACCTGGAAAATAATAATAACTGTTGGTGAAGTGGCAGATTTAGCTAAGAGCTTGATTGGTAATAAGTGAGCATGCACAGGTGAAACAACTTGAGAGACCAGAGAAGAAGTGTTAACTGTTCAAGGACATGTGGCTGGCTTTCAGTGAGGTCAGGGGGACTTGTCGGTGCTCTCCTCATAGCCCGTCCCAGAGCTGGTGGCCCACACGGCATTGCTGCTATGAAACTTTCCCTTCTCTCTTTGCATTGGGAGGCACAGCTCCTCATTCTTTCATTTCAGCAAGTATATTTCACTCTCCACTCCCCCGAACATCTAACTTTTTAAACACATGATGAATTACTCAGTACTGGCACAGACACACTCCGTCCAGATTTAATGGACTTTTCCATTCATAGATGCCACAACCCTCTTTAGATGTACCCAATTAAGTGCTATTAATAATACCAAGTTGAAGGCCCAGAGAAACCAATTCTAATTCTGGCTCGACCACAAACTAGATGTCTGGTTTGGAGAAATCCACTTGACTTGCTCAACTTGGTTTTATTTAAACATTACAGCTGGAGAGAGAGGGGCGGGGAAGGGGGAGATACAACAGGCATGGAAGAGTGGGGTACCAGGTGAATTTAGTCAGTCACTTTAAATCTCACCCATGGAACAGGTAGCCATTTAGAATAGATAATGGGATGGTTGTGAGTGGAATATGGCAGCAGATTAAAAGGAAGCCCCCATCCACAGCGCTCTCACTCTTTCTTCAGCCCACTCTCTCTTTCTGGACCAGCCTCTCCCTCTTTTCACAGACTGCAGGATCATCTAGGCCTGGGAGTCCAGATAATTGGCCAGATACAGGCAGACCTCATGGGCCCAGACAATGGTGGCATACAAACTGGGCTTGAATGCCCAGGAAAGCTCAGATTCAGGTAGGGCTCGGATGCCCATGTAGTGACAAGGTGCTGAGCACAGTCTCACCCTTGTGCACGTGGCCATGCCCGGAGACAAGGAAATCCGAGGCAGGATGACAGGAACTGCTAAGGTAGAGTTGGGAGGCCCAGGGACAGGTACAGAGCACAGGAATCTCGTCCTTGTGCATATAGCCATGGCCGGAAACTGAGGAAAGTATACACGGGATAGAGAGAAATCAGGGACAGGACCTGGCTAGTGAGGCTAGTGGACTTCTTGGAATTATAGTGGACTGGAGGCTATTCATGGGAGGCTAGTGAACTGTGTGGGATGAGATAGGGAGGTTGTTCATGGGATGGGGCAGGGATAGAGCCACTGACATCATTCATGGGTAAGGGAGAGGCCTGGACATCTGGGGAGGGAACCACCTACTTTATCTGTACAATGTCTTTAACCTGAAATCTTCCAAATTTTGTATGCAAATCTTTCTATACAATTCTCAAGAACCCACAGTGCCAAGAAAATCTACTTTGATTCTAACAGTAGTACAGAAGCTATGGCACTTGTTCAATCTTCAGCACTGCGTGGTCCCCGTGGGTACCATTATAAGCAACCCTTGAGCATAGTGCCATGTAGCCCCCTGCCCCCGCAAGCACTGTCATGTGTGGCTGCAAAAAATAACCATAACAATAAACATTAGAGCAGGTGATTTCCAGGATTTTCCCACTACCCACATTCAGTGATGGAAGAGGAGCAAGACGACTCACAGAAGTCAAGCCCCTGCCTACTACCAGGGTCCTAAGCCCCTGTGAGAAAGCATAATTCTCCCCATTTTACAAATAAAGAAACTGAGACTCGGAGCAGAGAAGTGCTTTGCCCAGAGCCACGGCACTGCTTCTTAGAAGCACCAGAATGTGGCCTTTGGATGCATCCGACACAAGGAACCAAACTCTTAAGTCAACAATTTTCAGATTATAATTCTTGCGTCCCTCTCGGAGAGACTGGCAAGCTACCGAGAGTATCCTGCCCACATAGCAGAGCGTGGCATGTTCCCCGTGGTGTATTCAATATGCTAAAAAACAGTAACAAGTCTCACAATGGAGACATTCCTGGTGCCCGCTCAGGCAAATTGATGAACAACGGGAGGACAGTGCTACAGTGCTACAATTCTTTAATGAACAGCACCACAAAGGAGTTTATTATAAATGCAAATTCTTTGACCCAACCCAGACTCCAGAAACTGTCTTGTTAGTGAATCTGAAGTATGCTCCAGTGACAGGGAAGTGGCCTCCAACTATTATGCTCTGCCACCCCTCCCTCTTTTTCCCTCTCTGGTTATCTACCTGCTCCTTCTCTCTTTCCTCTTCCCCTCTCCCATTCTCCTCCATAAATCATTACATGCTCAATCCTGCCAATATCAATACTGATCTTTAAACAGCCTCAGTGTTGCTCTAGTCTCACACAGCCAATTTTAGCTTTCAAATGTGTCGATTGCATCATCCTCCCCACAAAAAGATCGCAGTTGTATCTCATGCATCTTTAAATCTTTTACTATTGCTGGCTTTCTTCATATTTGCAAGGTACCCTAAGCTTTAAGGTGGTGGTGCCAGCCAAGTCGAAGGAACAGACTTGAGATGTAAAGGCGCTAGCACAGGCTAGATGCCAGGACGGATGCACAAGCAGGTGGCAAGGGACCGGAAGCAGCAGCAAGCAGATTCTAAAGCAGTACATGACAAAGAAGTTGGGTATTTCTCCTGAAAGGGAGTGTTGCTTGGGTGGAGTTTCAAATCATAACCAGAAGGATAATTATTGTGTAGTGGTGGGTTTATTTGCATCTTAATTATGTTTGCAGGTCAACTTGGATAATGTGGCGGTCAAGGGGGGGGTCAAGGGAGTCAGGAGCGGTAGACTCAGAAAACAGTGCTTCTACCTCTCTGCTTGAATTACTTCAGTCACCCAGGGAAATGCCTGGTGTGGATCAGGACTAGTAAAGTCTGCTATGACCACCTATGTGGCATGGTGATTGTGTTCCACTAGTCTCGTGAGGCAGCCATAAGGTCTTGGGGAGGAATTGCTCTTTGCAAGAAGAGACAGTCAGTTCAGCACCTTCCCTTGCAAAAGAGAATTTCAGGAGGAGGTGAAATAGTAATGAAGCAAAGTTATGTTTTTCTTTTAATTTTTAGTAAAACACCATGATTTACAGTGTTGTTCCTAACACCAGTCCCACCACTACCTTCATGAATGTTCCCAGGTTCTCTCCCCACTCTCCCTCTTCCTTCTTCTTCCCCTTCCTTCCTTCCTTCCTTCCTTCCTTCCTTCCTTCCTTCCTTCCTTCCTTCTTTCCTTCCTTCCTTCCTTCTTTGTGCCATATCCAGTGGTGTTCATGGTTTATTCATGGCACTGCACTCATGGGATCACACCTAGCAGGGCTCAGGGGATCTTATGGAGGTGTCCAGGATTGAACCCGGGTTAACCAAATGCAAGGCATGTTCCCTACTTGCTGTATATAACTCTGACTCCCATGTCTCCATTTTCTTAATCTCTCCTTTCACCAAAATGCTACTCCTAAGGTTCTTACTTCAAAGAATAAAGTTTTCCAAATCTGGTTCACAGACTACTGCAGCACCTTCAGGTGATGGGGCATGTATCAGAATACTGAATACTGGTGGGCAATTTGACTCCGGTAGAGTTCCTGTCTCACATGTGTGAGGCCTAGAGTTCTATCCCTGCACTGCAGTGGAGGGAGAGAGAAAAAGCTTGTTTCTGGGATCCACTAGGCCTATATCATATGTGTGTATGGCTGCTCCTCCCAGACAGGAGCATAAAATGAGGCCCTTATAGCCACGCCATCGGACTCCATGTCAGGCTGTTTTCACTTGGGGCGCCCCAGAGGGGAGCGTGTGAGAGCCCTCCTCGCCCCAAGGGACCCAGCCCCAGCAGCTGACCTGCACTACCCAACTGCCACCACACACCAGGCCACAACACATCATAAGACACTTCCTACCCATTTCCATAATTACCACACCATGTTTTATAGGGTTCAGACAGTAGGTAACAAACCATAGAGAGAAATATACATACATATATATATATATAAATATAGCACTGTCCTCCCATTATATGTCCTCCCATATATATAAATAAACCACTATCCTCCTATTGTTCATGAATTTGCTCAAGCAGGCCCAGTAACATCTCCATCATGAGACTTGTTGTTACTGTGTTTGGCATATCAAATACGTCACGGGTAGCTTGCCAG
>JAOXYA010053950.1:0-12100 GCA_028565675.1 Sorex palustris | reverse complement strand
CTCTGCACTCAGGAATTACTCCTGGCAGTGCTCAGGGGACCATATGGGATGCTGGGAATCGAACCTGGGTCAGCCGCGTGCAAGGCAAAAGTCCTACCCGCTGTGCTATTGCTCTAGCTCCTCATTCCCTTTTTCAGGGGGGTGCCAGGGAGGGGCTGGAGTGATAGCACAGTGGTAGGGCGTTTGCCTTGTGCGCAGCCAGCCTGGCCGACCCAGGTTCGATTCCTCCGCCCCTCTTGGAGAGCCTGGCAAGCTACTGAGAGTATTCAATATTCCAAACACAGTAACAACAAGTTTCAAAATGGAGACGTTACTGGGCCCGCTCGAGCAAATCAATGAACAACGGGAGGACAGTGCCACAGTGGTACAGTGCCAGGGAGGGGAGCCAGAGACATGGGCCTCCACCAGTGAGACACATCCTTGGCCCCACATTTAGGGCAATAACCACCCAGCTCTGGGGTAAGGCTGGACAGAGCAGGAGGTAATAATGGTGGCTTGAGTTTCTGCCAAGCTGCATCAGGAATCCAGGGCAGGAAGAACCAAAGGGGCCCTCTCAGGATGGGTGGGTGGCCGCAGGGCCAGTTCAGTGGGGATCCCTCTTGCTGGACCCGGGTTCAATTCTCAGCACCCCATGAGGTCTCCTGAGCATGGCCAGGAGTGATCTCTGAGCTCAGAGCCAGGAGTAAACCAGAGCCTTGCTTGGTGTGTGTGTGTGTGTGTGTGTGTGTGTGTGTGTGTGTGGTGGGGGAGGGAGGGGGAGTTAGGGGTAGGTGAGGTAAGGGAATTTCTGACTGGGAATTTCCATCAGACACGAGACCGAGAATTCTGGGGGTGGAGTAACTGGTCACCCCAGAGTGGCTCAGGAAAGGAAGGCAAGGCCAGCTTTGAGGTCAGACTCTGCACAAGACAGGGGGCTCCAAGGGGGCGACGAAGCCTGAATGTGAGGTCCAGGAGGAGAGGGACCAGGAAGCACATCAGGGCATGGGGGTAGGGGTGGGGTGCCCTGTGTCAAACCAGCTTCCTGGGGTGCACCTGGGCCCTGCCACTGGTTCATAACAAAGCCACCAAGGTAGAGGGGACCTGCCCTATCTGGGCCCTGGTTCAGCCGCCTGGCACTGGGGACCCCGAAACAGTCATTACCCAGGGTCGCTTCTGGTTGAGCCCTGGACATGCTGACAAGAAAAGAGCAGAAAGCATCTCTCCTGGTCTCTACCTTCACCTGCCCCTGCAGGCAAAAAGCAGACTATAGACCGAACATAATTGCCACTCAATTCCTCAATTCCACGGCACCCAAAAGGAGAGAGAGAACAAAAGGGAATGCCCTGCCACAAAGGCAGGCTGGAATGGGGGAATGGGGGGTGGGAGGGATACTGGGGTCAGTGGTGGTGGAAAATGGGCACTGATGAAGGGGTGGGTACTCGATCATCGTATAATTAAAACCCAAGCACAAAAATCTGTAAGTCTACAACTGTACCTCATGGTGTTTCACTAATAAAAATTAAAACAAAACAAAAAAACGGAGTAACACCTGCAACTCATTAACTCACCTGCCCAGAAATGCCTCCTCAGAATGGGGGTTGAGCAGCTGGACTCAGCTTCCAGCCCAGGACCCCAGAGCCCCCTTAGGTAGGTATTGCAGAGTCTGATAAGTTCCCAGCCTTCCCCCACACAAGTCCCTGTAGATTTAGAGGAAAATGGTGTGTGCGTGTGTGCTCATGTGTGTATGCATGTGTGTATGCATATGTGTGAATGCATGTGTGTGCATATATGTATGTACACATGCAATATGTGTGTATGCATGTGTGTGCGTGCACGTGTGCGCATGTGTTTGCATGTGTGTGCGTGTGTGTGCATGTGTATGTGTTTGCATGTATGCATGTGTGTGCATGTATGCATGTGTGTGCGTGTGTGCATGTGTGTTTGTGTGTGTTTATGAGATCACCTCGAGGTCACACTGCAGTCTGGGGCAAGGCAGGGCTCAAGCCTACCTCTCCACCTAGGTGGGAAGGGCAAGGCACAGGCAGGAGTGGAGAGGCAGGGAAGCGAGTGGACTGCTGAATGGACCCCCGGATTCTGACCCAGAAGGTCCCAAGGTTGACGTGGCGGCAGAGGGGCCCCCAGTGCAACAGGAAGAGCCAGTATTCGCTCAGTCACTCACAGACACCGATCGAGACACCAGCCAGACGCCTTCTCGGCCTTGGCACATGCCAGTGAGGCAGAGCGTGGCTGCAGGCAGCCGGTCAGCGGGCCTTAGGACAGGCACCTCCTGGTTCTCTACACACATGGCATAGAATAGCCCAGGAAGTGCGATGTCCAAAGGGTGAGGTGGGGGTTAGCTGCCTTCCGGCCCTCAGAGAGAGAGAGCGAACTGGACTGAGTGAGTTTGATTCCCAGCACTGCTTGGTCCTCAGAGCAGTGCTGGGAGCAACCCTGGAGCACTGAGTCAAGAGTAGCTCCCAGCATCTACCACTCTTCATACACACACACACACACACACACACACACACACACACACACACACAAACCCCTCCGCTCTCGCTCTCTAGATGCCTTTAGTTAGGTCCTGGAAAATGCTCTTGAGAGAGCCCCTTGGAAATCTGCTATGAACAACTGATGGTCGTTGCGTTTCTGCAGAGAGACTAGTTAATATGTTGGCGTCGACTTCCAACGCCTCAAAGGGCAAGAACTGTAAAGACCGAAGCTCTTCACTGAAGTGTAGCTGAAGAACGGCTGGAGTCAAGAAAATCCGAGATGGGGAGCCAGGACCCAGGAAGGGGGCGGGAAGCTGCTGCCACCGCTCCCTGCAGTATATTTGCATGACAAACCACACCCCCCGCGGGTGCCAGCTTACCGTCCCCATGGCAACGCACGCCCAGGCAGGCGGAGGGGGGGGGGGAAGCCGCCACCAGGGTCCCCTTTCCAGGGAATTGGTGACTCCTTTGCCTGCTTTCTCGCCTGTCTGAAGGCCGACAGTGTGGACATGGCTCCTCTCTGCGGTGTCCACGCTCGGACTCTCCATGTCCACTGTGACCTACCGTGAAGCGGCCCAGAAACGCACTGAGTCCACTGCCAGGCTCACCGTGGTGCATCCCCGTCCTTCATAGGCTGAGTCTGTTCTCTTCTCGGTGTCTCCTGGAGCTGGAGCACCTTCCCCACGTGTCCGAGGAGCCTGGTCGCTGGGTGCAGCCCTGACCGGGCTTCTCCTGCCCCAGACGCCCCCCTGCACCCCACCTCCTCTTTGCCCATGTCCTGAGGTTCTCATGCACTGTCTGTGTTACCCCAAATCCAACCACAGATGGAGGGGGACAGCAAACAGCAGGTCCGGGAGGACACCCCGGCCCCTGAGGGCCAGGAAAACTGTCCCTGTGGGTCTCCTGTGGGCCCCGTAGAGATGAGATCCCCAAGTCTCACGGGGGAGGGTGCAGGCCACCATCCCCCAGGGACGAACCCCCAACACGGCCGCAACTGCAGAGGCTGGTACTGAGCCCCGCTTCCCACCTCCCGCAGCTCTCTAGAAACGCCCATCCCAGTCTGAGTGGAAGGTGGTCTTTGAGGTGGGGGGTGTCTTACAAGCCCATCATCTTCTCAGGAGGCTCAGCGTCCCTCTGGAGTCCCCACGCACTTTCCAGCCCCTCAGCTACAGCTCTGACCCCTGCCCAGGCTGAGGCAGTCTGAGCCTCACTTTTCAGCAGGGCGAAGGCAGGATGTGGTGGGCAGAGGGGCCAGGACGGCCTCAGAGACAACAGGGAGTGAGGGTGAGGAGCCCTGCAGGGGAGCACCTGGACAGAGCCCAGGGAGGACCCAAGCGTGAGGAGAGGAGGAGGGGCGGCCCAGTGCCAGCTGCACGGCCCCCACCCCGGAGGGGCTCACTCGGACAGGTTGGCAAAACCTCAGGGTCTGAGTCCTGGAGAGCTGGCAAGATCCCCCTGGGGGTCTGCACTGAGAGGAGCCGGGAGGGGGCCCTGGCAAGAGCTAGAGGCCCCGCCTGGAGCCAGCCCAGGGGCCACACTGGCTTGTCACAGCTCTTGCGACTCTGCTCCAGCTGTGTCAGCATCTAGTAAAGAGAGGGACACACTCCCGCAGCCTTGGGTGGGAGACGGGGTGGCCAAGATGACCATGGACCCCTGACCCAGCTGTGGAGCCCAGGATCTTGAGCCCTTGCTTGCTGTGTGGCCCTGAGACCGTTCTGGACCTCTCTGGGCTGATCTTTCCCTCCTCGCTGAGCTGGAGTGGGGTGGCCCAGGGGCACAGAGCCTGACTGGATAGTGAGCAGATGGCTCTGGCCCCGCTGAAAGCGGGTGGGCTCACCTCTAGGAGCATGGCAGGGGTCTGCAGCGCCTGGAGGAGGGTGCTTCCCCACTGCGAATTCTGATGCCTTCCTACCTGAGAGACAGCTGCCCTGGGCTAATACCAGCATTTACCTACCATGTTGAGGCAATGAGCACTGGGCACTGAGCACTGGGCACTCGGTACTGGGCACTAAACACTGGGTGCTTAGTATTAAGCACTGAGCACCAGACACTGAGCACTGGGCACTGAGCACTACTCCAGCACTGAACCAGAGGGGCCAACGGAGGTGAAGTTTCGTTGGTTCCTCCAACAGGGCTATTCCTCCAAAACAGGGCTGCTGCCGCGGCAGTGCCTGAACCCCATCTTACAGATGAAGAAACTGAGGCAGAATCCAGTTCAGAGGTCTGAGGAGGCCACTTGCTCAGACCCAGGCCAGGTGGTTTGAATTCAGGGTCCAGGCTGCACCCCCAATCCTGGTTCCGCCTTTGCGCTCCATTTCCCCCTCTACTGGCCAGCACCAAGGCCAGCACGGCACCTCTGAACCCGCAGCCCCAACCCCCTGCAGGCCGGGCTACCCAGAATCAATTACCGGAGATGATGAAATGGCTTCATTTGTCAGTCACTTAGTTTTGCTGGTCCCCAGGGTGGGGGGGAGAGAGAGGGAGAGAGAGAGAGAGGGAGGCAGAGAGAGAGAGATCACTCCTGCAGAGCTGCACCCCAGCACCAAAGTCTCCGTCTGGGCCGCCTGTTAGAAACAGGTACAGTTGAGCGTCCCCAGGCACCAGCTCTGCCCTGGCGCCGGTCATTTGCTTCAGACTCCAGGCTGGAGCGCCCCTAAGCCCCCATGCCGTGCCGTGCTCCCAGGCGGCCAGCAGTGGTGAGTGCCCACGGCCTCTGCGGCCAGCAAGCTCTGATAGCTGGGCGGAGGGCTGGGGGGCTGGCTGCCGAGCAGGGCTTCTTCCGTGGGGTACGCAGGGGGGCACCGGGGCCCTTCGGTCAGTGGGCCGTGAAGGGCCTCCTCGTACGAGGGGATGGCACCCAGGCCTGGGGTCCTACAGAGAAAGGAGAAGAGAGGCTGTTAGCAGGGGCTAGGGTGAACCCCCAGCACACCCAGGAGGATGAGGGGAGGGGTCAGGCTTCATGCCTCGGCAGAGGTGGTGCAGTGGTTAGGGCACCTGACCTGGGTTCGAGCTCTATATGTTCCCCCAGAGCATGGCTGGGGTCAATGGGCTGATCCCTGGGGGTGTGGAGCCTGACAGCAGTGCCCCTTTGCCCACTGAGCTGTGGGCTTGGTGTGGCCGAGAGTCGTTGGCGGGCTGCAGGTCAACTGAGCACTGCCTGGGAGCACCGCCTGCCCCCCCCCCCAATAAACTTCATGTCCTGGCCCAAACTTTTTTATTCATCGATTTATTTTTAGCTTTTTTGGGGTCACACCTGGCGATGCTCAAGGGTTACTTCCAGCTCTGCACTCAGGAATCCCTCCTGGCGGTGCTCAGAGGACCCAAGGGGATGCCGAGGATCGAACCCAGGTCGACAGCATGGCAGGAAAGTATCCTCCCTGCTGTACTAACACTCTGATCTGTCCCTCCCACCCGGGGGTCCACACCTTTGACGGCTTCGCAGTGCCCCAGGTATAACACTGAAGTTTGGATGGGGCCCGCCTCTGTGGTCTCAGTTCCCCCATGCTGACTCTGCACCCCAAACAGTGGGTCCCCACATGTGCCCACACCCTCCCACGGGGCGTCCCACCACCCTCTCCTGTGGCGCTTCCCTTCTGTCCTTGCAACCATCCACCCACCCCGCCCCAGCTCTCCCTGAAGGCAGGGACTACCTGGGCATCCGGGAGCTGAGGCCGGAGCCTGTGGGTCGCTGCCAGGCAGTTCCTAACTACACGACCGTGAGCCGCGGAGGCCTTGTTCCGCCTATCTGGGTGCCCTCAGACATTGTCTGTCTGAGCTGGAGCGATAGCACAGTGGGTAGGGCATTTGCCTTGCATGTGGCCAACCCGGGTTCGATCCAGCATCCCATATGGTCCCCTGAGCACCGCCAGGAGTAATTCCTGAGTGCAGAGCCAGGAGTATCCCTTGTGCGTTGCTGGGTGTGACCCAAAAAGCAAAAAAAAAAAAATAATTAAAAAAATAAAAAGACAGTGTCTGTCAGACGCCCACTTCTGCTTACATGACTCCAGAGACAGGAGGCTCCCAGCGACCAAGAGAGACACATTGTCTCTGGGCTTTCCTCCACCCTCCTCCCAGCAAGCCTGAGCCAGAGACCTCAGGGGTCCCTCTAAGCAGCTTCCCAGCTGGCCTCCCACCCACGGCTGATGGATGGGAGGACACTGGTCCTCCGTCCTCTGGGGCCTGTGGGTCACTTCTGAGGGGCAGTGCCTGTCCACTCCCAGGCCCCTGGCGGCAGGGCAGAGTTCTGGTTACTGCTGCTGCTGCTGGCCCCAAAGGTGCAGGGGGGCTGAGGGAGGGTGTGAGTGTGGCCGCACCCCTGCAGCCCTGGAGATCGGGGTTCTGGGGGCTTCACCTGTGCGTCCCCGCCCGTCTGCAGAACAGCGGGAGTGGGGGGGGGTCCCCCTGCCGTGCTCTCTAAGCAGTTCTGGCCCCAAACCTCGGTGTTCTGGACGGCAGGGGTGCAGGAGGGACAGCGGCTCCAGGACTCTGTGGGCAGGTGCCACGGGAGCATTTGCACGAAGCCCTGGCGAGCAGCGTGGTCCGTGCCATGGGACTGCCTGTCTAGCCCCAGGGGAGCAGAGGCAGAGGCAGGAACCCCAGGAGGGGTCATAGGGAGCTGCCCGCCCAAGGGGAATCCTACCCACTCTGGGTAACCCACTCCCGACCAGCACAGCCCTCAAGCACCGCAGGGCTGGGATTCACCAAGCAGGTGGGGGGCTGGGGGTGGGGCTGGGGGTGGGGGGTGTTGCTGAGCCGGATGCTGACCTCCCCGCCCAGAACCCCCACCCCCACCCCAGAGGGAGGGGAGCAGCTGGGGACAAACTCCCGGTTCCCTGGTGCAGGTCAAAACTCCTGCAAACGCGCCCACCCACGGCTGGGGCGGCCTCTGCCTTTGTCGGTGGGCTGGGCTGGCCAGCGCCCAGAGGAAGCCGGGGACAGGGCTGGGGAAACTCCAGGCCCTGCCACGCCCTCAGCGCCCCACAGGCATGAATCAGCTGAGCAGGCCAGGGGCCACGGGCAGGGCCAGATGCTAGGTGAGGCGGCCCCAGCAGGAAGTTTGCTCAGGGGGCCTGGCTCGGTGTCCCTGGTGGCCTCTGCAGTCACGCCCCTCCTCCTTCTCCCAGCCCAGGGACTAGCAATGGGGAACGGGGACCCCAGGCAGGGAGATGATGGCACATAGCAGAGGGCAGAGGGGTGGGTGGCCCTCTGGGGGTCACTCCTGGGTCCCCCAGAAGCTCCACCAAGGCCAGGGTTCATCCCACTGCTGGGAGCCTGGGTTTTGAGCCAGCGTCCGCCCCCACCCCCACCCTTCACCGGACTCCAGTGGCAGGACAGGGAAAGGGGCAGCGGAACTGTTTGCCCAGCACTTAAACTTCCCTTTCCCCACATGCGGCATGTGTCTGTGATCCGCCTCCACGACAACGACGAGAGAATCACACAGATCAGAGCAGACCGCCGGGGAGACAGTCAAAGGGCTGGAGCCCAGGCTTCACAGGCCAGACCCCACAACTGATCCCCAGCACCACATGAGGCTCCCCGAGCACCAAAACAGGAGTACTCCCCAGCAAAAATATTTTTTAAAAAAGAGGAGGAGGCCCAGGAGTACTGGTTCAAAGAATAGGAGCGTGTGCTTTGCAGGTAGGAAGCCAGGGGCTGACCCCCAGCATGTCACCATGCCTCCGAGAATCACGAGGAGTGGCCCAGAAGCACGGCACTGGGAGTGACACCCAGATTTTCAAAAAGAGGCCGAGCCAAGACGGCTCTTCTCAGCAGCACACCTCAGCCTTCTCATCTGTAAAAGTCTGGTTCTTTTTTTTTTTTTTTTGGATCACACCCAGCGATGCACAGGGGTTACTCCTGGCTCTGCACTCAGGAATTACTCCTGGTGGTGTTCAGAGGACCCTACGGTATGGGATGCTGGGAATCGAACCCGGGTCGGCTGCGTGCAAGGCAAATGTCCTACCCTCTGTGCTGTTGCTCCAGCCCCCACAGGCTGGTTCTGTGTACAAACCTCAGACCTGCTTAGGAGCTGAGACTGCACCGTACACGCGTAAGGGTAACAGCGGAAGCATTGAGAGTTGAGCCTGTGCGTGAGCCTGGAAGGGAGCACCCCACCTCATGCCTCTCCTGCCGCTCCCGGGCCAGCTGCCGGTTCAGGGATTCGTGACAGCCCAGCTCGAGGGCTCAAGGACACACAGCCCATCCAAGGGGCGCAGGGCAGGGCCTTCTCACACCCTCTCTGCCATGCTCACCGGGGTTGGGGGCTTCCAGGGACCTCCAGGTGTGTTGACACCCCCATCAGGGACCCACAGCTATGGCCCTGCGGCAGTGGATGGCAATACCCGGCACACCGTAGGTGACTGGTTGACCAGGAGGAGGTGCACAAAAGCATTGCACATGGGGAAACTGAGGTCCCAAGATGGGACTGGACCACCCAAGCCGTCAGTCTTAGAGGCCAGAAAGCCAGACACAGAGAAGCAGGAGAGCTGAGTGGTCACTGCAGGGGCTCGAGACTGAGTGGCTGGGTTGGGTGGGCCGTGAGCTGAGAGCTGACGCAGCCCCCCACCAGGGGTCCCCGGGCCTGCTGTTGGTGGTGTCCTGCAGCTCAGGGTCAGCTGCTGCCCCGGCCCACTGGGAACAGGCCCAGAGCCCCACCTTGGAGCCACAGCGCAGCCTGGGCCCTGTTGGGTCAACACAGTCATGTGTACAGACAACACACACCCAGGCAAGGCTCTGGCCCTGAGCCTGGGGCCCCGCCTGGCTCCAGTGACCACTGTGACACTGCAGGATGAGCAGCTAGCTGGCTTCTCGGAGGAGGAGACAAGCCCCCAGACTCTTCTTCCTTTCTCTCTGCCCTAGAGGAGGAGGCCTCAGGGCCTGTCCAGGAACAACCTGCCACATGACTGGGGCAACCCCCCTCTAAGGGGAGGGGCGTCGGGGTGTGACCCCAATGTCTGCCCCTGTGGTTCTTACTCATTTACTTTGTATATTTGGGGGCCACACCCAGCAGTGCTCAGGGTTGACTCCTGGCCCTGTGCTCAGGGAACCATCTGGGGTGCGGGGATTGAACCTGGGTTGTCTGCGTGCAAGGCGAGAGATCTCCCTGTGTGCTAGCTCCCTGGTCACCACGCACACTTAAAAAAAAAAAAGATTTCAGTGTCTCAAGTCCTGCTCCAGGTCCTCTGGGGGACTCCAGGCCCAAGGCCAGCAGTGTGGGGCTAAGGAGGAGGCGGTAGTGGACACCCCAGTTATGCTGGGGCCTCCAACTGCAGCCCAGACTATCTGTCGGGCCCCTACTGTGCTTGTTAATCCCATTCAGATAAGCACGCTATGAGGAGTCATTGGGGGCCATGGGATCCTGACTATCTGGTTGGACAGTGACAGAACCGGGGGAGCGCCCGACGGGTCCGACTCCTGTTCTGTGCTCTCAGCCCCAACACTGCTCTCTCCTACTATGTGGAGCCCAGCTGCCACCTTCTCCAGGACGTCCTCCTGGGTTTTCCTGTGTCTCCATCAGATCAAGGCCACAACCCTCCGATAGCAATTTATACTCTGGTGTGTCGAGTCAGCCTCAACGGGCACCTCCGGACCCCCTGCCCGGCCTCCCAGGGCAGGGGTCAGGCCTGGCCCAAGGAGGATCTCTGAGAGTCTGCTGGGTAAACGTCTGGGCTGGGGTCCCGCCCACAGCCACCTCCCCATGCCCGGACCTGCCCACTGACCTGTCACTCTGCTTCTCCACCGTGAGCTGGTACAGGTCTCGGGAGAGGTGGTACGGGTCCCGGCGGGGCAGCGGCCGGTGGCCGGCTTTCGCAGACCACAGCAGGCCTCCAAGCACGAGCAGCCCGCCGGTCCCGCAGCAGAGGAGGCTGATGGACCTGAGCCGAGGGCTGGGGGGCTCGGGCACGGGGGCCCCTATTGGGGAGGTCGGCAGTCCAGGCTGGGCTGCGGCATCCCCCTCACTCCACCAAGCGAAGCAGAGGGTCCCGGCCACGAGCATCACCGTGCCACCGGCCGTCATGCAGCACCGGAGGGTGGAGGTCACAAGGGCCATCTGCACCCCTGCACGGAGGGGAGAGAAGAGAGTGAGCACTCCACTGTGAACCGGGGACCCGGCGCCCACCCAGCAGGCTCACCTAGGCCGCAGAGGGCCAGGGAGTGCCAGGCTGGCCAGTGCCTGGCAGCCTCTCTCAGGCTCAGAGGCCCTCAGTGGCTGGAAGACCCCTGCCACCCACACCACAACCCGCCAGGGCTCCCGCGAGCAGGTCAGTGGAACCCTGCCTTGTGTCCCCCTCACTGTCCACGGGGGGGGGCAGCAGCAACTCAGCACCATTGGACAGAGGGTGGCACTACCCTGAGCAGGCAGCAGAGGGATGGCACTTGGCAAAGTGTCCAGCAGTGTTCGGGCCTCCACTACACATGCCCTGTCCGCACAGTGCCTCTGCGTCCAGCTGTAGGCATGTGGGAGCAGCCCAGAGCCTCAACTTCCCACCTGGGACGCCCACCTAGGATACCCACCTGGGACTCCCCATCTGATTCCCACTGGGACCCCCACCTGGGACTCTCCATTTGTGATCCCCACCTGGGACTCCCACCTGGAACTACAAACCTGTGATCCCCACCTAGGAATCCACACCTGGGACTTCCACCTGGGACCCCCCACCCAGGACTCCCCATCTGTGATTCCCCCCTGGGACACCCCGTCTGTGATTCCCACCTGGGACCCTCACCTGGACTCCCCATCTGTGATTCCCACCTGGGACGCCCACCTGGGATTCCTGTGGACAGTGGCCCAGGTATTAGAACCCCCGTGCTCAACAGCAAGCAACCCCTTTCTGTTGGGCCGGTGGGAAATTTCTGCCACTCGGCACCACTTTGGGGGCCAGAGGTTTAAAAACCACTACTCTAAGCTTTTGGCCTCACAAGTGGTACTCAGCGGGGCGCCGGGCCCCTGGGATCCGGGGCCAGGGGCTGGGGGGGGGGGGCCAGCAGCTCAGTGAGTGCTGGGGGTGTGGTGCTGGGACCGCACCCGAGTTCCCCAGGGCAAGGCAAGCCCAGCCCCCCAGCAGGTCCTGACCCGACAATGAGCTCCCCGCAGGCAGCCACCTGATGCAGCCTGTTCACTGCTTCCCCCGTGGCTGGACCCCACTCAGCAGCTACCAGTGGTGGCTCAGCAGGTGGGTCTCTGCGTGTCTCTGAAGGGCGGGCTCCCCAGGGATTCTCAGATACTGGGGAGGGGGCACCGGCAGACCTCAGGGAGGCACCAGTGCTCACAAACGTGGCCAGCTGACCTGCTGCCGCCTATAGATGCCCAGAGACACCCAGAGATGTCCAGCTGGGCAGTCAGTCAAAGACATGTCCCCCGAGGGGCCAGAGAAGCACGGTTTGCTAACTGTGAGCATATGCGCAACGTCGGGCTTCAGAAGGGAGAATCCTCAAATGTGGGTTTATTCTATTTTGTTTTTTTTTCTCTTTGGGTCACACCCGGCAATGCACAGAGGTTACTCCTGGCTGACACACTCAGAAATTACTCTTGGTGGTGCTCGGCTGGGGGGGGGGAAGAGGGGAGGGGGGAGGGCATATGGGATGCTGGGAATCGAACCCAGGTTGGCCGTGTGCAAGGCAAACGCCCT
>JAOXYA010053940.1:0-12101 GCA_028565675.1 Sorex palustris | reverse complement strand
TGAACATGGACAAAAAAAAGTCTCTATTGTTTGAACCCCATCAAATATGGTGTGTAATTATGGAAAATGGGTAGGGAGTGTCTTATGATGTGTCATTATGAACTTATGGCTGCTTCTCCTGGAAGGACCATAAAATGAGGGCCCCATAACCATGCCAATGGACTCCACACCAGGCTGTTTTCACTCAGCGGGCCCCAGACAGGGGGCTGGTGAGAGCCCTTCCCGCTCCAAGAGACCCAGCCCTGGCAGTCAAACTCCACTACCCAACAGCCAACACGCTCTAGGCCACTTTCCACATGCTCAGGCCGAGCCTCACCCATGAATGCAGTCCCACAAAACCCAGACAATGCGGAACTTTGTGACCTTTGAGTGGACAATATCCAGTAAAAACAAATTCTTTGGCTTTGATTGAGAATGTAATTGAGGTGACCAAGTTTTGGAAAGTGATGTAAAGTGTAGGAAGTAAAGAACTGAAGTAAGGACAGTGGTGAAGGGTCTTTGGCACCTTAGTGATGGAGAATACAGTAAATTCGTATATCAAAATCTTAAATGTTAAAATTATTGTAACTATGTTACTGTAATAGCAATGTGTCACTGTTTGTGGGCCACACCCTCAAGTGTTCAGAGGTCACATCGGTTTTGGGTTCAGAACTTCCCTAACAGTGCTCAGGGGACCATATGAGGTGCCACAATTCAAAACATGATACAATCACATGCTAGGCAAATTCTTTACCTTTGTGATATGTTTCTGTCTCATGATCATTTTTATTTATTTAATTTAAGCTGTTGTGTTTGGGGACACAACAACTAAGTTCTAAGGGCTTACTCCAGGTTCCGTGCTCAGCCTTCACATATGGAAGATTTGGGCGACCAAATGGGCTGTGGGAATGAAAGCCAGATGAAAGGTAAGTGCCAGACCTGCTCACAATTTCACCAACACTTCCATAATAATTTTTAAAGAAGTAAATACCGAAAGAGATAAGCATTTTTGCCTATACTGAGGTACTTGTATCACTTGTATCACTTGTCATTCCATTACTCATCAATTTGGTCAAGCATGCACCAGTAATGTCTCTATTTCTCCCTGTCGCGTGCTAGCATAGCTCGATAGTGTCTGCTTATTCCAGGAACAGAAAGAACATCAAACAGTTCTTTTTTTAATTTTTTTACTTTTAATAGTGTAAAACCAAGAGGTACAGTTGTAGACATACAAATTTTTGCACTTGGGTTTCAATTATACGATGATTAAGTACCCATCCCTCCACCAGTGCCCATTTTCCACCTTCACAGATCCCAGTGTCCCTCCCACCCCCCATCCCCCCATCCCACCCTGCCTCTGTGGCAGGGCATTTAGGTGTTTTATTTTTATTTTTTCTTTCAGTCTTGGTAGTGGGGAAGCAAAGATAGGGACAGGCTTGGAGTAGAATTCTGGGGTCGGGTACTTTAGCACAGTACCCCGAGGCCTGCCAGGGCCCCATGGACACTGCACAGGACATGGGAAGGGACCCTTGTGTCCGGAATCTTTGTGGTGGAGATATTTGGATTTAGGTCCCATCGAGACATTTCTTAGTGTACTGGTTTAGTGGATTCACTTCTCTTCCCGCCAGGGTGATGGGTGGGGTTGAACCCTCCTATCCTGAACCTTCACTTTTATGATTTATGACCGATTCATCTCGGCCTGGTTCCCAGAACGGGCTACTTGGAGCTCTGGCCTCTGCTGCCCTCCCCTCCTCAGCCCCTGCTCCCCGCCCCCCTGCACCCCTACTTATGTTACTGACCTTCCCAGCATTGCAATAATGCATTAAGATAAGGCCTTTTCTTTCATTATTTTTTTTTAAATTAAGTCACCGGGACATTGCACAGTTGCAAAGGTCACGATTGGGATTTGGTCATACAATGTTCCGACACCTGGCCCCTTCACCAGTGTATATTTCCCCACCACCAGTGACCCTAGTGGCCTGTCTTCCACCCCACCCCCAGTCTGCCGCTATGGGAGGCACTTTTCCTCTCTCTCTCTCTCTCTCTCTCTCTCTCTCTCTCTCTCTCTCTCTCTCTCTCTCTCTCTCTTGGCATTGTGGTTTGCAATACAGATACTGAAAGGTTATCAGGAATAATCCCTTTACCTACTTTTAGTTCTTGTCCGCATGATCATTCCCAGCTATTATTTTCATACTGGTTATCTTCTCTAACTTACCTACCCTCTGTGCCCCTCCCCTCCCCCCACACACACACTTCTGGTTGATTCCAACCATTGACCAATCCTCCTAGCCCCTGTTTCCCCTGGTCAATTTCATTATTTTCATTCGCAAAATGCAGTGTCGGTTTGGGTGCTTAATATCCCTCTGTACTATGTCAGCTTCTTTGGGGTAAAGTCATTCTCTTTTATGTTGTAAAGATGGTTTATTGGATTTTCTGAAAATCTTATCAGAGTGTCCTTGAAAAGTAGCCCAACGGATTATGGTGAACTTCCTAGTGCAAAATCTACCATTTGCAAAAGAACCTACAGAAGAAGTACAGCACATTAAAATAAATGGCTGAGATTAGTACCAGGAATTTTGCTCCATGACTTGGAGGCCAGTCACACATGCTAGTGGAAAAGGAACCTCAGATAGAGAAGAGAGCACCAAATAAAGGGTGTTGTGAGGATCCTCCCAGGGTGGGAGAAGCATGCTGCAAGTAGTCTATAGACCAAACATGATTGCCACTCAGTGCCTCTCTTGGAAACACAGGACCCAAAAGGAGAGAGAGAGAGAACAAAAGGGAATGTTTTTCCCTTCAGAGGCAGGGTGGGATGGGGAGGATGGGGGGTGGGAGGGATGATGAGACCGGTGCTGGTGGAGGATGGGCGCTGGTGGAGGGATGGGTACTTGATCATTGTATAACTGAAACCCAAGCAGCCATAAATCACTTTGTACATAGGTTGCTCTGCATATACACAACTATGTGTTTAAATTTGCAAAGCAGAATTGCACAGCCTCAGTGTGCATTGTTTTGATAGATGAGTCGTCAGATTCCTCCCAGAGGAGGCTTTCTCCTTCTCACCCCTGACAGAAACCTGGGAGAGTGGCTGTTAGCTGGTTTGAGATCTTTGCCCACATGAGGCCTCAGGGCTTCTCTGAGCAGCATCCATTGAGGAACACTGTTTGTTCAGAAGTGCCAGTAGTATTCTACAAAGGTGAAAGCTCTCAAATGTAAATAGGACTAGAATTCACATTTGACTTGCTCTTTTTGCTGTGCAAAGGACTTTCAGAGCCCTAGATTTCCAGTATGTAATTGAAGATCCTATCTACTCATGTTATGAGTGCTAGGTCTGAATTCTAGAAAACAGGTCTACAGTGCCTCTCCCTGTGTGATGTTCTCAGGAGACCTCTGTGGCCCTGAGGCACAGCAAAAGACATAGGCATGGGGTCGGGATGGGGGTTCAACTCTCAGTACTGCTGACAGATAGTTGGCACACTGGAATCCCTATGTAAGGATGATTATTGTTTGACAAAGAGAAGAAAATAAAATTTTCTAAATTACCTTGTATCTTTCAGCCTGAGCATTAAATTTTATGAGTGGACTTTCTGATAACATTAAGGCAAACTCCTACTTCTTAGCGTCTACAGAAAGACATGGCTGGAAAAGAAGGTTAAAAAAAATAAAGACCCAGACTCCAGTAGGTGTGCCCCTGTGTACATTTTTTTTAAACCACGTCTTCTTTGGCTAAAACAGAGGAAGGACTGGAAGCAATGATAGATGCATAAACTCTTAGGGGTCTAGAAATAAACTGGAGGAGAATTCACAGGAGTTACAAGTCCAGAGTGTTTTATTCTAGATTTTCTTTAAATGTAGGAGTACTGCTATTTACTCAGCCATTGATTAAGCTGATTGAATTGGGCATGAACTCCACATTACTTTTTTTTAATGTTCTAGATTTTTTAACTCACAGAATTATCTAGGCACACAACCTAATTTAGGTTTGAAGACAAAATTCAGTACAATGGCCTCAGGCCAACTGTGACGTCTTCGGTTCTAGAGACCAGTTTCACCCTGAAACCACCACTCGTTTTGTTACTCATCCCTCTTTCCGGTAAACAGACAGGTGTGAGTGGGTATGGGTATAATGACTCTCCAGGGTCTGGAATGTGGCCCACCAAATGAGTCAACCTTTGGGTTGCTGGAAAAAATTCTTCATCTGTGAGGTCAGAATTGATGCCTTGCTTTTTAGGAATATGTTCCATGAACTGGATTCACCAGAGACAGGATTGTTACAGGGAGAACAAGGCATATATATAATCCCAGCTCACATTTGTATGGAAGGGTTCCATCATTACTTCCTGTCTTCAAGATTTTCTTTAGAACTCAGTAGGGAAAATAATGTAGCTTCTGCCTTCAGCTGCAAAGGACCGCTTGGTTTTCAGCACAGCCTTGTGTCTCTGAACCCCCAAAATGAGGAGAACTGAGGACATCTCGCTGCCAGCGTGCTCTGGGCAGGAGCATGTCAGGGTTAAGCGCAGAATCGCCAGTCGTGCTGGGTAAATATCTGCTCTGCGTCTGCGTCGCCCCCCCTGCCAAACAAACGGGTTTCCAGGCAACGGGAGTGACTCAGACACTCTAAACACCTCACACAGAAACGTCCATCTGCGATGTTTCCAGGAAATGTCCCTCTTACAAGTTACCGGGGAGCAGGATAAACATTCACAGGACACCACGGGAGCAGGAGCCAGCTGCAGGGTGTCAGCAGGCGGGGGCGGCTGGTGTGTGTGAGGAAGTCCCTTCACTAGCAGACCAGCCAAGAGACTCAGACCGCCTGGGGAGGTGGGGAGCATCCCAGGGTGACTCATGGGCAAAAAAGTCTGTTGCTCTTGGGGCAGGGAAAGTGGGGTGTTCTGACTATAAAAAGGGACCCGGCTCTCGGAGCCCTGCCCTGCGGTGACCAACATGAGCTCTGGGCCTGTCCTGGCTCTCTCACCTCCTTGCTGAGTTTTCTTCCGCTTTCAGTCTCTCCCGCCTGGGGCAGTGCTAGTCGTACTCAGCCCAGGAGACCGCACACCTGTGGGGCAGCCCCTGCTCTGCCATGCTGCCAGGGCATCCTTCACCCTCTCACCAGCTCTGAAGGGGGGCTGGGTACTGGCTGGGAAGGCAGTGAAGGGGACCCCCCCAAGTGAGGAAAGAAGGGGCCGGAGCAATAATAGCACAGCGGGGAGGGCATTTGCGATGCATGCAGCAGACCCAGGTTTCCATAGCGTCCCGAGTGTTGCCAGGAGTAATTCCTGAGAGCAGAGCCAGGAGTAAGCCCTGAGCATCGCCAGGTGTGAAAAATGAGGAGAGGAGTTTTCAGGGATTCATCTAAAATAAATGAGAATCATTCTGAGGAGGCCGGAGGAACAGTATGGTGGGCGCAGCACTCCCTTTGCATGTGGCTGATTCTGATTCTGTCCCCCGTAACCCAAATAGTTCCGTCCCCCGGGCTCCACCAGGAGTGGTTCCTGAGCACAGAGCCAGGAGTAAAGCCCTGAGTGCAGCCGGGTGTGGCCCAGAAACCAAAAAAGAAAACAATCATCTTGAGAGCGGCAAGTGAAGAAGGCCTAATTAGAACACCCTTTAAAAAAATCTCTCCAAGCATGATGTGCTTTGAAAAGTGTTTGCAACTCCAGCAACGCCATCAGGACTGTGTGGGGAGTGGAGGTTAATCATGAGATTTGCCTGGAGACTTCCAAGGTCTCAGCAGTGTTCTATTTTTGTTCGATTTTTGTTTGTTTGGGGTCACACTCCATGGTGCTGGGGGAGTTGGGGTGTGGGGGAACCACTCAGTGAATATGTTTGTTTGTTTAGGGCCATATGTGGTAGTGCTCAGGGGTTACTCCTGGCGGGGCTCAGGGGACGATATGGGATGCTGGGGGTCGAGCCTGGGTCAGCTGCATGCAAGTCAAGTGTACTGCCCAGTGTCCTATGCTCCGGCCCCACTCAGGGATTCTTGATGCTTGACTTAGTGGTGGGACCTGACAGCTTATTGCTCTGGCTGGTGGTTGTTAAGGGCATCAGGGCCAGCTCTAGTGGTGCCGGGGTGCCATGTAGTGCCAAAGAGAAAGCTTCAGGCCACACACATGCAAGGCATGTGCTGTACCTCTTGAACTATCTCCCTGGCCCCTTACAGTTTGTTTTCACACCCATGTTAGACCTCTGTTTTTTGATCTGAAGTATATAGTAGAATACTGCACCAGAGAGAACCATGGCGTGTCAGGCTTGCAAAATCCAGGGGCCTTGAATCCCATGGAAAATTGCAGTTCTGCAGACTGACTCATTAGAGAAGAAAGCGCCCAGGGATCCTTGGGAAATGGCCCGTCAGAGTGCGTGAGCGGACATCTTCAGGCCTCATGTGCCTCTGGGGTGAGCACATGGCCAGCAGCCAGTGACACCGACCCAGGTGGGTACAGAAGCCTCACACCTGCTTGGCTGGCAGTCGACTGCGGTGGCGGCTGCGTGAAGCAAACACTGCCAGACTAAATGCCCGGGCGGCACTGAGGCAAAGGAGGAAACTGGCTCATCAGACCCGGGTCTGTTCTTTCAAGCACTGTTACCTCCCTTGGGTTTATTTTATTTTCCTTTTGATTTGTGGAGCACACTCAGCAGTGCTGGGAACCAAGTGACACTCAGGGTCAGCTGAGACAAGTGCTCCGACTCGTTGGGCCATCTCTCTGGCCCAGTAGGCGGCTGCAGTAATCAAGTGGAGAATGTGGGCTGGAGGACCTGCTTTTAATTCGGCTTCTTGTAGAAAAAACTAGAATTTTCCCCACGAATGTAGACTTTCTGTCTTTATCAGAAGAATGTTATATGACAGAACACTGTCATTATTTGTAAGAATACTGAAGAAGCCTGACTTGTTTTCAAATGCAGAAGTCGCAGCACTTTTGATTTTGAATCAAAAGTGATTCAAATAAACATTGGTGCTGTTCACTTACCTTGTTTATTTATCCGAAAAATATTTGAGGTAGTTTGTTATTTTAATTAAGCTCTAACATATGACCAACTGCTTTTCCAGTTATGTAGATCAGAGAGAGAGAGAGAGAGAGAGAGAGAGAGAGAGAGAGAAGGAGAATAAGAGAGATACACCATGGTTCTCACCACAATAGTTCAATATCCCGGAAAAAATACTAATGTAGGATTGTTAATTAATCCATCACCAGAGAAACTTAATCTTATTTGATACTGTAGATTGTCTGTCTGTAAATCTTACTATTACTTCACTTTTTAAATCAAACAATTTCAGCCTGCTTTGCATATTTTTACTTTTCCCTTTTACATATTTCAGAGCTGGCCCTTCCACATACTATTTTAGATATTGGTATACATGTCTAAATATAGGTATAGTCTATATTAATTTGCATTATAGTTCCTAATTTGGGGTCCACATCCATATACTTATGCAGGGGAGGCATGTGCTCTACCACTGAGTCAGATCCCCATCTATTTTCAATTTTAAAGTGTTCTTAATATTTACTAAGTATCCTGTGAGCAGTTGTTCTTTATTAAGATCTTAGGGAATTGGTGTTAGTCTTTGTATGAAAGGGCTAACATACTTTTTAGTTAGTCCTTTAGTTTGTCCCTACAGTATGTTAGGCTAACATACTGAGGGGGTCGCATTAGGTCCCCCCGAATAATCTTCATACTCTGTTCAGCTGCATAACTAGTTAGTGGACCTGATGGATGATACATCTCTGAATTTATTTCCATTTTCATGTGGCTGATTCTGACAATGTGCTTTTTGAGCACAAGGAACGACGCTCTAAGAGAAATGTTTGTTTTTCTAATAGTAATATACAGGTGGTCATCACTTACCACGGTCCCTTATTTGATTATTTTGCTGTGGCTTCAGTGCTTTGCCCTCACTCTGGGACTGAGCTCTCTGCTCAGGGACCACTTCTGGTGGTTTTGAAGAATCTTTGGGGGTGCCAAGGATCAAACTGGATCTCCATCTGCAAGGCGGGTGCATTACTTACGGTTGCTAAAGGCAAGCGCCATTCCTGCTGTGTTCTCTCTCAGGTTCCCATGGTCACTTATTTGAGACAATTGAGGCAGAAGAAACCGAGGACCAAGGAGATTGCCCATAGGTATTGGAACCTGGGCCTTCGGTTACAAAACCCCGTGATGTTGCCATCCCTGTTGAACCAGTGTTCAATTTGTTCCCGATCTTAGCGAGTACGTGCTGAGGGGCCCAGTGGTTATCAATTATCTTAAAAAATCTACTTGCACCTGTTACCCTTAATTTATAAATACCGAAATATAATAAAATACCCCCAAAAATTCCAACTCAATATTTTTATGACAGTAAAGATCCTTTCTAAAAATAGCTAAATAAAGCACAAACAAAATTTAAGGGAAAAATTTTTATTATCCTTAGGAAGGAGCAAACTCATGATGTTCTGAACCCTACGGAGAAATACATGGAGTGGCCCTGGATTCATGTACTCCTTAATTTTTTTGGTAGAAAAATTAGAGTCTATCATGTTATTTGCTCCATGTTTGTACCATTTTATAAAGATAGAATCAGTGTAATATTTTACTGAGTGGAGACCTCAGTTTCATACGCATTTCGTGTACTGATCGATGACTCAGTGACTTGCCCTGACTTCTTACTGACAAGCTGGATTTTTGTTTGTCTCTTTAACAATCTTGGTAAGATCAACAACATTACTTTTTACCTAGTAGGTGCATTTTTTTAGTGGCAGAGGGTTTTGGAAATTTGTCAAATTTCAAGGTTGGAGTAAATGAAAGAGCTGAAACTCCAGGTTGCTACATTTCCCGCCCAGGGTTCCTCCTGGCTTGTTTGTGGGCAAACAGAGATAAGGATTCTGCTCTCTTCACTTCTGATGCAGCGCTGTGCCAAGACTTCATTAGTTTTTCAACATCTCAAGCTGCAGAACCAGATTTCAGATGAGACTCTCGAAACCCTTGAGGGTGGAAAGGAAAACAGAGCTCTCTAGTGAGCAAGTGCGGGTCTGGGCCGTGTCACTGTGCTCGGCCTGTGCCATCTCTAAAGGGGTTTTGATCTTCTCCACAGCTTTCTTCCCCTTGCCCTTTATGATACACCAAACCTGGCCAACTCCTCTGCTCTGGAGCACTTCTCGGCCCTGACCTGAGAGTGAATATCCATGGAAAAGGTCAGGGAGGTGAGTCGTCCCCGCCTGGGACTCACAGCCATAAGGAAATGTCAGTCAGCCCTGTTGATTCTGGAACCTTCTCACTGTGTCAGGAGGAATCAGGGGAGGAGATCAGGCTCTGATAAGCTCCTGAGCTCACTGGCCGTGCTCTCGTCTCTTCTGTGAGAATTCCTCCTGAAGTCGCATGCTCCGGTTAAATTTAGTTTTTCCAAAGAGCATAGAATGACGTAGTGCCTCAGAACCTTCCAGCTCCTAATCCCGGTCCCGGACTCGGTGGCTGGTGTCCCCGGGCACTTTCCTTCCCCTCACTGTGCTCAACTGTCAGACATGGGAATAGAACCATGTATCTTAGAGAAACGAAAGGTTAAATACACCAAGTAGCGCATTTAGGATAGTGCGGGCCAGAATTCTTATACTTAAGTGTGGTCACATCACAATCATTTCATCATTCATAGGAGATAGATTCAAAATGTTTAAACACTTAACTAAACCAATCCAGCGCTAACTTTTGCAGGGTAGAGAGAATATAGCATAATGGTAATTTGCAATTAGCTTTACCTAACCATAGTAAACCATAGTATTGATAGAATTATTTAAAATACATATTTGTCATCCAACACCCCTTCCCCTTCCAATTTTCTAAATTTATTTAACTACAGAGCTTGGGCTGCAGAGGGAGCTCAAATGGTAAAGCAACTGCCTGGTATATGCAAGACACCGAATTTGACTCCTGGCACCACTCAGTTCAGCACTGCCAGGCGACAGACCCTACAAGCCAAAAGCGAAATCCAGAGAGCCACCATGAAAATGATTAGCTTTGCAGTATAAATGGGACTTGTTACAGCCTCTGAGAAAGGGTTCTACTTGGTTATTATGCACGATCTTGTTATTTTTTTTTCCTACCAGGAAAACTATGCAAAGACCAGCATTTCCTAGAAAACTGACAACTGGTCTTGAAATATAGGTTTCCGATTGTGCTTCAGTGAAAATCTCAGCAGATAAAATCTGCTGACTTAGGCAGTCATCTGTCAAAGCACAGTAATGGCCTTGCTGACTGCCTTCGTGTTTTCAGAAGTTAGTGCCCCTTTTAGAATTAAATGGCATGTTTTTCTGGTCCTGTACAATAAGAATTGAGGGTCTTGCTTTAGGGGCTGGGGGACTTCTTTTTTCTCTCATATTTTGTCTCCGCCCTTATTACACCCAGATTTTTGCCAGAAACCAAATTCCATTTGAAAAACTTTATGATTGTTAAATGCAATGTTCAAGTCATTCGGTGGATTTTCTTACTGTTGGTGAGAAATCTTTGAACTAAAACTGGTTTGTACCTAAAGAACGTAATTTCCAAGAGGTTATGTAATCATGTAATGTAAAAGTCAGAAGGCACAGATTAAGAGTGGCATCCATACTATTGTCCCAGGAAAATGTTGGCCATTGAACCCCAGGAAATCCTGTTCCTGCTGGTAAGCATGACGATTGGGTGCTCACATGTTTGTGTGATGTGTGCCTCCCTTAAATCTTGTTATGCATTTGGCACATTACCCGTCTGACATGAAAAATATATACATAAAAAATAAAAAACAACCCCAGGGAGGACAGTTCGTTTCTCACGAGCTGGGAGTAATACGTGGGGACTTACTTGCCCGGCTTTGTGGCCTCTGGGCAGTGAGAGTTGGAGCTGGAGCAGTTTCTCAGGAAAGTCCCATTTACCTGAGACTGGAGCGTGGGAGAAAGTGGGAGAGGCCAAGAGGCCAGGCTGCAGAAAGATTAGGGCGGAAAGCTCCAGAGGAGGGAATATTGCAGGTGCAGGGAGCAGAAAGTCACTCTCGCTGGGAACGTAGGTTCTCAGCAAGGGGAAGAAACAGCAACAACCAAAGCAGCAACCCACCAGCTAGTAGTGGGGAGTGAGGGGGGATGGATGGGCAGGCATGGGGCCCCGTGGCACAGCGCCCCCCTCTGCACAGGTGGGAGCTTTTTACTTGAACAGCGCAAAGGGAAGGGAAAATGTCATACATGGGGCTTCCACTGCTCAGGGCTGTCATCCCCTAACCTAGGGATGGCTCACCTGGCAAATGTACTAGAATTAGCTGCTGTTGTAAAGGAAAATGGGCCCACGGTAAACCCACAGACTCAAATGTAAAACCAGCAGCAGAGGCTGCCAGGCAGGCCAAGGCCCAGAGGTCAGTCCTGTGGACCCTGGTAGGTGGCACCACACAGCCTCCCGGGAAGCCCGGCAGTGGGGAGTTCTTAGGGAACAACTGATGTGCATTTACTTGCTAGAGCAATGGCATTAAGGTCTGGTTCTTTAAAAAAATTAATTTGACATTTATGTTACAAAAGGTACCATCAATAAAGAGAAATGCCAGACCAGCTATTCTGCTTTCACAAAGCAAGTTCTGAAACATTGACATAAGATATCTGGGATCGAACCTTGAAAAGGCTTAGGAGAGGGAGGAAAGAAAAGGATTTCCCATGGGAATAATCACTGATGAGGCTCATCGGAATATTTTCCTTTCAGTGGAACAGGTCTGATGTTTTGTTGGGTTTTATTGTTTGGGGTGGGGGAGGTGCTTGGGGACCATGTGAGGTGCCAGGGATCAAATCTGGGTTGACCCAGTGCAAGACAAGTGCCTTACGCATTGTACTATCCCTCTAGCCTTGTTACTGGAGGCTCTTTAGAAGGGAAGAAAAAAAATCCCACAAAAGAATAATGCAGAAATCATGAAACAGAAGCTTCAGTTTTAGGCTGTTTCTTTGTTCCAATTTCAGAAGTATTTGGGGGGCCATAGAGCTAGCTCAGCAAACCTGACCTGAGGGAATCCGGGCTTTGATCCACAAGGGTTCCTGGTCCCTCTGACCACACCCAGTGTGTCCCCTCCGCATCACTGGGTGTGACCTGAAAACCATCACCACCACCAAAGAATGTTCTTATACATATCTATTTAAAAATACAATTTCAAG